>JAZBGW010001353.1:0-11956 GCA_037464815.1 Mylabris variabilis
ACATTCTAATGGAAAATTTCAAAATAGATTTTCATTTATCAAATTTCCCGAACAGTTGCGGTAGCCATCTCATCGTGCAATTGTTCTCAAGGTATCCTAGTATAAGTCCTTGTGATGTATTTAGAAACAACGATACCAAGTGAAACACCCTGTATGTGGTGATAAAAACAAATTAGTTTATAAACTGGATCCTCTAAATGATACACTAATTGAACATTGAATTTACTTGCAGAAATGACAATTTCATCTCAAAATAAAGTTGTTCCATAGATAGTTAAAATTCTCAGTAGCATTCACGGGGTTTTTCTTATTTCTATACGTATAAAATGTTAAATAAATATCGTTATAGAACGATTTGCCCCAACAAATATGATTACAGTTGGGATTATTATTTGTTTGTTTCAGGGATCGGATTACGAGAATTTTTCGAAAATCTCATGTATAATTGAATGTTATTCCAATACAATAATTTATTAATTTACTTATTGTTTTAATTTTTTTTTTCAATAAAAGCTTTATTACTCATTCACACAACAACAATTCTGTTGAACAATATAGTAGTTGTAGATTACGATTCGTATTTTTATCTATAAATAATAACAATAATGCAATCAACTCGTGAATAAAGTGAAATTATTGCACACCTCAATTTTGATGGGTTATATTAAAAGTTGCAATCATTCTTTACCTCTTTATATGAAGCGAATTAAAAATAGTAATAAGATTCAATATATTCTATAAAATCAATACAATAAATATTGATATTAATCTTACATTATCTATTATCTATTAATAGATTGCCTGATAATTTGTGCATTAAATGTTTGTATCTACAACACTGTTACACCTGTATCTGTAATATTTAATCCAATAAAAACAACTTGAAAATCTCACCTATCTATCTCCGTTTCAATTTAATAGTTGAAATTATAATGAAATAACCCAACATTAATAAACAATCCATTAATAAATACATTAAAAGCTACTGGAAATTACTTCTTGACGCCAGTTCAAATAAACAAAATATCTCTGTTATGTATATATTAAAAAGTATATTAGAAAAACGAAAAAAGAGAAAACATATACATTCCTTTCTTAGATGTCGATACATACATAGAATTTGAAATAAACTTTATAATATATGTATAATAATAATGATTATTTACTTATCGGTCTATCGACGATACAAGAAATGTGTTAAAATGCATGTGGAAATTGAATTTTCTAAAAGATTTATGAGGGAACATCATATGTATTTTAGTTCGATTCAAGTATCAAACGGATTGTTGAAAAATTAATATCTAAATATAATAAACATGATTGATTAATAAATACATGTTTAAATCAATCCATGATTTCTTTCTATAGAAATAATATAAAATTGCGTCATTCAAACAAAAATTAATTTTCCGTTTATAAATAAATTCCACATATGACTAATATTGCAATTTTATACTTTAAATAATATTTTTATTATTGTTAAGTATTTTATTGTACATTATATTAAATGTTATAAATATCACTGTAACCTTCACAACTAATTTATGTTTCAATTAGGAATGACTTGATGTCATTTTATATAATATAAGACTGGCATCTATTTTAATTATTTCAATAGAAAATCATTCTATTAGTTCGTAGAACATCGATCCACCCACAATTATTTATTTTTATTCTTCGTTTTATTAATAAATAACTAATCGAAATAATAAATTAAACATGATCCACGTGATGATGGGATTTTTAAAGAATCCCGAAATAGAAGAGAGAGTTCGGTTGATTTCCCATTACCCCCAACAATCTACCACCAACATAACCAACAGATACATTCCGGTCGTATTGTTGTGATTATCAGCAACCCACCATTGAATTCCTGTTAGAAGCAAAGGGTGGATTAACATGAATATTTGGAAATGTAATGGTCACCCTATAATATTTTGTCAAATAGTTCACTAATACGGGGGAAAAAATTGATTACAATTGAATCTCATAGCCAGGATAATTAGTCAGGCTAAAGAATGTTTGTATGCTTGATCTAGGTACGTGATGAAGTGTTGATGACAAATCAAAATAAAAAAAGAGAGTTAACAAGATCGCGTGATGTACTAATTACATGTCAGAATGTTGCAATACACTTAGTAAGGTCTCGTTATAATATTAACCTTCTTAAACTTTAACTTTACTATATTATTTACAAAATCCATATTTACCTGGATTTACATAAGTAAGTACAGAAAATGTGATTGATTTTGATATGCATTCGATCATTATTATCCAAAACAGTCTCTGTATTTGACGTGAGCAATATGAAATTATTACGCAGCACAAGGGTCTAATGGACTATGTTCAGAAACGAAGTAATCACATTAGCGGCCATAATTACTAACCCCTTTGAGAACGGAAATGCATCTATATCCTGTTGTGCATAGTGGCGGCATTTTTGCTCATCCCTCTGTTTAATGTACAAAACTCGATTAATTTATTGTCAAATTGCCTTAATGTGGTTGTTTCATAGTAAATGGCGTACCGGAATCGCAAGATTTGTTCCGGACATGGTTCTGAAGACAATTTCTGTTGTTAGTTTTTGCAGACATTTAAGCATCGTTACTGACAATTATCAAATGTCTGCTTTTATTTATTTTCTCCCGTTATTATTTCAAACAAATATCAATTTTTTTTTTCGTTCATCTTTAAATAAAATTTCAACACAAAGTTTATTCGTTAATAAGTCAAGTTTTGGCTTGAATTTAATAAAGCAATTACAGGGTGAAATCCAGCAAATAACACATATATAAATCAGATGTTATTAACGCCAAGAGAATGTTGGAATACGAAGGACTAGTGAAGGCAAAGATTACAAGATGTAACCAAGAATAAACAACCCCGGTACTGTTAATATCTGTAATAAGTTGAACTAATGGCAGTGCGAGGGGCCAAACGGCATCGTCGTCTCCCCCAATTTACCATAATTCAACTAAGAGAGGCGCCATTACATAAAATTCATCAACATGGCTTCGCGATCTCGACTTATCAAACCAACACCTTCACCCTTCTTTATAACGATAAAACTTCCAATCGTCCCTTATATTCTAGACTGACAAATATTTAAATTGTTTAGTAAAAGACCTCATTAATCACACATGTGTGAAGATTAATTATTTATAAAGTTTTATTTGGAAAATCAATAAATTTAGGCGTGTCTTTAAATTATTAAAAAAAAAATACAACGTCAACTACGCCCGCGATCGGCATACAAATAGATGTCCGTATTTCTCAATTTCAACATGATATGTGCGATATTTCATTTTATTAATTGTATTAAGGCTGTGCTGTCATATATGCGAAGTCCAATCAGCTAATTGCTGATAATTGTGATCTATAGTGTTTCCAGGATCGTATACAATCAATTATAATATTTTACAAAGTAAACAATAAGAGCATGATGATATTTTCAACAATCGGCAAATTTTAATGTTTAATTTATTATTTAAAGAGAAACGTTTCAATTAAAAATTAAGTACTTTTTAACTTTCGAATTAAGATAAGACGACGTTTATTTGAAAAGTGAATTTAAAACTTTGACTTCCTCTTGTAAAGAGTGTCACATATTAATTGGCCGGCACCCAAGGTTTGAATTAATGTATTGTAAGCATGCAAGCGAACATCAGTCCCACATTACATGCCCAGTTGACGACCTTACAACTATTTCTAGTCAACATAATTGTAAATAAACATTGATGACTAAACCAACTGAGGATCTGCTGATAGAAGTATCAATGAATCTAAATAGCAACACGAAAATTAGGTGATAATAAATGAAAATAATTAATTGATCGTGTATAGATGATGAATATTTTTTTGATAAATCACAACAACCTTACAAGGTCGTCTGTCTCTGATCCACCTCCTTCCTATATGATATTTTCATCAGATACAATCAGCTGATCTCACTCTCTATGAGAAGCAAGAGACAGGAATAGGGGCTAGGTCGTGAATGTCAAGGAGGCGGTCGACGTCGCGATGACGTCGGGATAAAACGAGCATCCATAGAGAAAGTGAGTTCATTGTGCCCAGAGGCGGTAACAATGTCACTTTAATAAATCATTTACACACACACACACACAAACAAATCAATCGGACGAGAAATCTGATTTAAACCAACCATTCTTAGTAGTAGGTACCTATTTACGTAACAATCAGTATTATTATTATTATTCTTCTTTCAATTCAATAAACATATTGATTATTCATGTGCGGTAATGCGATTTAATCATTTGTTGGTTAAAAGGATATGTGAAATTGAGTTATTGGAAGTAGAGATCTATCTAATATAATGAAATTTGGATGTCAATGGGCTAGTCAAAAGTAGCCTTGCTATTGCTGCCATTATACTATGTAATTATGTGTATAGTTTAATTATTCATCGAAGCAAACTAACTATTGTATCCATCGATTGCCTAGCACCAGGGTGGTCCCACTGCACATGCATTCTCCATCGTATACAATACCTTTGAGTATGAATTGTGTGCATACTGGTGTATGGATAATACATGGCTACCACTTTGTATATCATTAATCCATATGTAGTTGTATAGATGGCAGTATGACGACAACAACAACAAACTCTGATCATATGACATATGACCGACAACGTAGCCTTCGTCATTGTCGTCAAAGTCGTAATCATTACGTACCCCTTACGCTCTTTAACGTACATTTGATGCCACGATTACGTACAATACATACGAATGGAAGCAAAAAGAATATTAACTGGTTAATATTCAAGGGTAATATCACGAGAGCTTGAATATTTAGTCGACTATTTAATTGTTATTAATTTTTCGACTGTGCGAAAAGTGTCAATTTGACAAGACCGAATTTGGCATTAATAATAGCTCGAGAGCTTTAGCTCGAGGGTTTTAGTCTTTGATTATTAATGCCAAATTCGGTCGGGTCAAATTGTTGAGCACACGAGAAAAATTAAAACAATTAAAAAGTCGCTAAATATCAATGCTCGAATGGTATTTATGAAGATTATTTCTTGAATCTAACCATATATTCTATTGAATTTGATGTAGTAAATAATTTTCTGTCAAAAGTTTTACAGCCGCCTGTTTTTAAATAATATTTAAAATACATTAACATGTGGAAAATAGTGGGCTATGTGACCAAGCTGCAAAATAGCCGGCTAAAAAGCACCCTAGCTCAATAGTCGCTGTTATTGCATTCTGATTGGTTGTGTTTATATGTTTTTATGCAATCTCATTGGCTCGTTTCAATTTTTGACAGATGAAAGAAATAATCGAGAAGATAACATTTAATACTGAAAATTATCAAGGCTATTTTAAATACAGAGTGTCGATTCCGAATACGGTCGATTCTACGTATGAAACTCTAGTTGACGAGCGATTCGAAAAATATTTTAAGGATTTGTAGAGAGGTCCTGGTCGTGGTAAACATTTTAGCAAAATTAGAACCCCCTAGCTCACTTATTAGTTGATTAAAAAGCGCTCATTTCCAACAATGTCACGATTTTCAAAAACTTGTTACACTTAGAATAACTGGAAGATCCTCTCCAAAGCATTCTGGAACAGATGGAAATGTTTCCCATTTTCCGTAGAATGCGATAGAGTAAAAAAATATATATCAATATTGACAGTTAATCTTAATCGTTTTACGTGTTTAGCTAGTTTTTGAAAATTGTAATCTTGGCCAAAACGAACGTTTTTTGGCTAACCTTCAAATGAACTACGAGATTATAATTTTGCTTAAGTGCTCCTCAGATACCCCCCCCCCTCAAATCTGTAAAATATGTATTCGTCAAGAAATAGTTAGTATTGACCATATTTAGAATCGACACCTTGTACACATGATCCCGTCAATTCGATGCAAACAGTAGCAATAAATTTGGTATAACTCTTTCATTTAACCATAGATTAAAATAATTGTTATAAGAACTTAAAACAAGGTGAAAACGTTCTTCTACGATTCTTGAAAATAGGAGAAACTGACGGCAACTTTTGGAAATTACGCAATATTGAATGAAAAATTACTACTTTTAAAAATTCAAAGTCTACTAAACTAAATACAACAATAATATTTTAGATTCTAAGGTTAGAAAATGCAACACTCATGCTACCGCTTTTTTCTTTTGAGATAGCAATTTTTGTATTTATGTCCTTGATTTTGATTTTTTGAAACAGTACTTTCTCATTGAATATTGCGTAATTTCTGAAAGTTGACGTCAATTTATCCTATTTACAAAAATTGTAATGGACGCTTCCACCTTCAATGGGTGTTCCTCATCAAGTTTTTATAACAATTATTTTATTCTTTAGGTAAATGAAAGGATTTTAACAAATTTATTGCTACTCTTCATAGACAACTCTGAAAAGCCCTGTATATCATAAATAAAAATCTAATTAAATATAGTATACATAAATATAGTAGACATATAAATGAAGTATTAGTTACGTCGTTCTGTTAATTAGTTGATTAATTAAATGATTAATCAATTGATTGGTCTGCCGGCTAACACTAATTAGTTTTAATTGAAATCTCGAGTCGTTAACTTTAGGCTGGTCTCGATAAGCTTTTCTTGGGCAGCATAAGAACAACAAGGGGGATGCTATTCATGGAAAACAATCCATCCTTCAGCATCAACTGAATTATAAATTAAATTAAATCATTTGAACCTTTTTTTTTCAATAAAACACAAAATACTTCTTTCTCTAACATAAATAAATAGGTTGAAATCTTCTACTATACCACAGAGTTAAAACTCAGACATTATTAATAGCAATGGCGGACCGTACATAAATAATTAATTGATTTAGCAAGTATCGCAGTGATATAATAATGTTACTAACTAATCAGCTAAACAAATAGATAGTGGCGACCATAATTCACGGCATCATGAGAGAGTAAATGCTCGTGATCAATAGGTATTGAATACTATATATGCAAATAGGAATGACCAGAACGGAGAGTCATGCGAGTCGTGCAGGCGCCACTATGTCTATGAGGAGCACGATTGGCCTGGGGCGCTGCACCCAAGAGCTCCAGATAGTTGCCATCAACACACACATACACAATATAATACGACATTGCATTGCCTATAATAATTGTACAACGAACACATATGCATTACAAGCTGAATCCACAAACAAACCACATTGGATTATGGTACACGATAGACGAGATTGTGGGACCAAACGGTACTATTTAACATCATTTTGTCCCGCAAAAAAACAACCACCACTATAGAAAAATCAAAGAAACAAAATTAGATCGCTAAAATTACTAAGCTCTCATCAAATTACATCTACAAAAATACAATATCAGTAAATTTATCGAAGCGATATGATTTGTAACGTCAGATCGAAACAGCGCATCAGATAGAGAACATCGAATGATATGAAAGGTTAGGTCAACCGCTTGAATATTTCAACATCCCCATCAATATTTCAACGTGAAAAAGTTGATGTTTTTTTTTTCTACTGAGTGTTCTCTATGCGTGAGGGATGAAACTGAAGTTAATTCAATCTATGTTCGAGCGTCGTACGGCAATAGAAAGAGGATACTTTCTGGGTGTCGTTTGTGATGCGTATAGTGCTGTTAAAAAATCGCAATAAATCGTTAAATATTTATGAAAATTCACGAATTATTTATACACAAATGCTTATTTTTTATTCCTAAAAAGTATGGTATTGCCCGATTGATCTGTCTGTCGAGTCGTCCTCCGTTCCTTGATTTTTTGCTTATTTTTATTTTTCTTATTGCTGAATATGCGTCAGTTTTTCAGTTAGAAAACGTTTCAATTTAAACAAATTTCGATGGAAAACAAGAAAATAACTGAAATAAACCTTTTTAAATATCCACTAAACGATCGAATTTGGCTTCTATTTAATTCATCCCAAATAGACGCGGAATATGCTTGATTTCTGTCAGGGCATCGAATCGGATTAGAATTGAAAACCGGAAAAAAACAAATTTTGGCCGGAACGAAATCCGGAGTTGAACCGAAAACCGGTTCAAGCATACCACTTAACAGGATGTTTTTCTCTTTTTTATTTTTATTTCCTCTTTCCTCCCTACCCGGAAATTAATCATTTGGAACTGAACCGAAAACCAAAAACCGAAAAATCGTTATTTTTGCAGGAATGAAAACCGGAACCGAACCGATAATAATTTCTTCAACTAAACCTGAACAAAATAAATAACGATTCGAAGCCTTGATCTCTCCTTACAAACTTTGAGCATTTTTACTAAAATTACGGTTACCAACATGGAAAATTAATGAAGCACATCTAACTATACGACAATAAAATATTGTGGATTTTTATCTCGTAATTATCTATGTTGAGAGCTTATAACATTGGTACGTTTAGCTATTGAAAGAAAGAAAGCTGAATATGAAAAATGTATATGATGAACATTCTCTAACTCTACAGTATTGTTTTATATGTAAAGTCTTTCGTATAGGAGGCAAAATTACGGAAACAGTGAATCTAACAAATGAACTCCTACTCTTAATATTTTCAATTGTCGTATGTATTATTCATACAACTTACTCATCTATATCTACATTTTTTTGCACATTACATTAAACACAATGTTGCCAACAACGGCTTGGTCGTCAACGAAAGAAATAATCCGTTTTTTATATATTTCTCATTTCGTTCTTTCTTTTCTTTTCTTTATTATTGTATCAACTATAAACCATAAACAAAAAGACTATAATCTACAAATCTAGCGTTCCACGATCTCACGGACGTACATAACATAACAATACTAATAGCAATAATACTAACAATTATCATTATAACTTGGAATTACATATAATAAAAATAAAAACAAACGAGATATCCATAACCGTAAGCATAATAAGAGCCAACCTTGCACGACGGCCACATTGAGAATGACGATGGGTCGTCGGCTGCAATTTTACTTCAAAACACAATCTAAGGGAAGTTTTTATTATTACAATGTATAGCAACATTAACGATAAGAACACTATAATGACTTTTTCTACATATACAATAAGATAAAATTGATCGAATATTTTAAAACTTTGTGATTCATAATAATAACAACTTGGGAATAAATAGGAATCAAATTTTTACATCCAACGATTTCCACAAATGAAAGGGGTGAAATACCAGTTGTTTGTCACTAGCAGTCTATAGGGGTGATATAATGGGTGCAAGTGAGTAAAACAAGAGAGAACAATAACGCTCTTTTTCTCTCTCCCTCTCGCTTACCACCCACAATATTGAGGGTGATTTTTATATTCTACATACATATTGATCGATTTATATATTTATAGATACCGTATTTATATCCCGTGATTAATTTTTTTCATTGGTTTCTTCATCAACACAAAGATTTTCATAGAATCATCTTTATAATAACAGATATCTATGAAAAGATTTTTATTTGATCTAAAAAGAGTTGTAAATTTGTTTTGATCAATCTATTATTTTCCATTCTGGAATACAAGTTTTTTTAATTTTCTTTTTATATGAATGGAGTTAAAGTTGAAATTTGTTAGCGAATGAAACAATATTATTAAATTATTTACAATGAAAAAAATATATACATATAGAGAGTCATCATCATCGTCATCTGTGTTTATAATGTAAAATTCAAATTGATGAAATGTTGTCAAGGGAAACAGACAATTTTTTCGCTCCTACAATATGTTATTTATTGATTATGCATTAAAATGGAACGAAAAAAAAGGCAAAAATAAGCGCATTGTAAAGTCGTTTTGCCAATCAGACGCATTGAAATTTCATGCACAAAAATGACTAAAACGTCCCCAAACCTGACTGTCGTCCATTGGGGCATACCAAACGAGAAAAACACAACACAACACACATTTTCCTATATACTCATATTTCAAATGACCATTTTTATTTGTCTGTCAAACTTTTTCCGCATGCCTGAAAAATGTTTAATTATTTTTGCGTTCCATATCGAGAAAAATGGAAAGCAGGCACATCTATATCGTATGCCGATATTTCATTTGAAAAAAAAAATGTGTCCGAACGAGAACCGAGCATCATATATTTATATTCTCGACGGACTGCCATTGTTTCAGTTGCAGACAAAAATTCGATGTGATTTTTAAATTTAATGAAACAAAACGAACCCATCAAATATGCAAAATATTATTCCTGGTCCGCGTTCGCTTCTTTTTTTTCACTCTATTTCGTTCACTTGTAAATTTTAAAAAACGCCGCATTGTGAGCCTGCCGACATTGAATTTTTTCAACACATATACGAGTAGTACATATAGAGAGAGGGAGGAGGGAAAAAAAACAGTTGTGCCTACCCCTAACTAATTACAAACGTAAATTCACTACATTTATGTATGAAGAGGAACAACAATGTGTGTATTTGGCAGGCGGTCTCTATAAACATAGGGCCAGCCATATATGCATATATTGATTTCTAAAAAATCAGCAAATTTCCAGATAAAAATCACGAGATAATCGGTGTGCAAATCATCGACTATATTTAACGTTTAAAACTCTGAAAAAAAGGAGGAAACGGAAGCCACATCCGCACTGTGACTCCATTATCGGTTGCTTTGCCATCCCTTCCAAGATTTACACACTTACTCCATATATCGATCCTAATACGCTGTTTTATAAATAAATTAGATTCAAACATTTACCACTTTCCAAACCACTATACAGTTACACCCCCTTTGAGAATAATGTTAAATCTAATAGAAAACGAACAACTGGAGCTAACTAAACGAACAGTATTTGGCGGATATCTTGACCTTAGCTTTGAAAAAACAAAAACCAGAGTAATAAAACAAATTATTGATAATAATAGTAAGAGTATACTGGCATTTATTGTAAACTGCACAGCTTTATAGAAAGTTATATGTAGATGGTTATTAAAATGAAATTATATGTAGGTATAAGGATGAATGTTAAAGAGAACATTACAAAATTAATGGATTTTAGATTAGACAAATAGTGGAAGTGAGGAGGGATAAATATACGTGGGAAAGTGAAGATAAATAGATTTACGAACAAAAAAAAACAAACAAATTTACAAGTTAGCAATCAAATTAACAGGGAAATTCATACTTTCGCATATTAGAAGAAATTATTAATTTGAAACGGGGTACACTTTTCATCTAAAAGTTATTAAACCGATAATCTGCATTAAACAGAGTATATGAATGTGTTGACTCAGTTAGTTCCTTAATAGTTGCACATTTTTAATTCCCATACATTACAATTTCATATAATAGAGGATAGAAGAAATGAAATTTTTAAAGTTCAAGCGGTAAAACGCTAGACAAGGATTGGAGGTATAATACAACTAGAATTCAATCCGATAACGACTATTGATATATTTTCATGCTTGATGAAGTTTACCAGAGAGTAATCAGTGCTAGTGATGATCAGCTATCAGTAAATTGATAATTGGACTGTAAAATCGTCCAGTATTTGATATGAACATGAACTTTTTCTCAAAAAAATGATATTAAAATATAAGAAATTCTTTACAAGTTGATTTTTAATGGAAAAAAGCCAACAGACACATTAGTTCTATTTGTCTCTCTATTCATAACGATTATTACCACAATTTCCCGTTATATATAGAAATAAAAATAATAATAATAAATATGTTTATTAACCGTATTTACTGTTATTATCAACCATTTCTACATATATGGTTTTATATTTATCTCTATTTTATTTTAGATAATTATTAGGAATGTATTCATTTCAATGTTATTAAAGTTATTTATTGAAAATTATCCCTAATTGTGCTGTTCTATTGTGCCTAAAACTCTACGACTTACTACTAAGGGATGTTTGATGGGGTGGGAAATTAAAGACGTACACAGCCGACACATACCTACATTATATACACCAACAACAACAAAAAAAAAAACTCCATGTCAACCACAAATGATTATGTT
>JAZBGW010001354.1:5954-15957 GCA_037464815.1 Mylabris variabilis
TGGAGAAATTGCAATTTAAAATACGAGCACTTGCCTTGGAAGTGACCAGAAAGCGGAAGGTTGTTAGTAAAAGTTGCTCAACATTATCGGAACTTAAATGTTTGTTTCGAAGAAAGTGCCTCGAATTTGATTAAATTTAATAAAGAATCATAAATTCCTGTTTGTTTCAATGCTCGCTGCTTTAATTAAAGAATTTCTTATGTCTATTTTAATTGTGAAAAACATGAATAAAAACTAAAAAAAAAAACAGACTAATTGATGTAAAAATATTCAAAATAAAATCGGTTAACATTTCTAAAATTCTACCGAAAGAAGATTAATTGATGCATTCAACTTTGAAGAGACAATTTCGATTTCATAAGTCGTTTAATTTCGTAACAGATAAGAGATTTCAATAAAGCGATTGATATTTATTTATGTCGAATTTTCTCATTGAAACACGATGTAAAATGATCTAATTTTGCCAATTTTATGACTCAATACTCTCTTGTAGATCCTTCAATTTATTAGTTATTGTTATTAACTATTCCAAGGCTAAGAGATTATTGGTAATTGAGACGAAGCACTCAAATCTCCCCTTTCTACACATTTAATGATTTAATTTGTAACAATAAATTTGTTATAAGATAAAGAGGCGGAATTTTGATAAACTTAGCCTGTGCTTTCTAAATTTAGTGAGGGAATTTATTGAAAAGCGTATATTGATGAATGAGTCACCCTAAACTATAATTGTCTTTCGTTGTAGATTTATTTTTTAATATCAAGGTGAAATCAATCTGGAATAAGCTAAAACTTTATATTCTATCGATATTTTTACAGAAATGTACCTATTGAAATCAAGCTAAACAATGACCGTTTAATATTTGTACTGTTGAGCCCAAAATGTGAGCGTTCTGAACTTAAAGACGAAGCTATTTGTTCCGATTTAGCCAACTTTTGATATCAATTCAAAAACTATCAGTAATTAACTATTTATAGATATTTTGCACCACCAAAATCTACTGAAATCAAGCTAAACAATGACCGTTTAATATTTGTAATGTTGAGCCCAAAATGTGAGCGTTCTGAGCTTAAAGACGAAGCTATTTGTTCCGATTTAGCCAACTTTTGATATCAATTCAAAAACTATCAGTAATTAACTTTTTTATAGATATTTTGCACCACCAAAATCTACTGAAATCAAGCTAAACAATGACCGTTTAATATTTGTACTGTTGAGCCCAAAATGTGAGCGTTCTGAGCTTAAAGACGAAGCTCTATTTGTTCCGATTTAGCCAACTTTTAATCTCAATTTAAAAATCATCAATTTTTAGGCTACAATTGGTTATCAAATGGTAAAATTTTATATTTTCGATGTAACTGAAAACCTGGAGACTTCCACAGTGGATCAAGTGACAAACCTTGAGCGAGCACTGAATTTTTTTGGGACAAAAACTATAATTTTGTCGAAATGGTAAAGCAACGAAACGACCCTGGTCTTTTTGCCAAAATTTACTGACTTTCATCGAACTTTTTTCTTTTACTTATCTATAAAGTCGATTTAATTAATTCAACATTATTGCTTTTATAATTAATCAACCATTAGATGAATTAATTGAGGATGTAACGATTGAAAAGAAGTGTAATTAATAGGAGATTACGTGTTAATAAATTAAAAATTTCCCTGTTAATATTTATCAAGGATTGTTGCTATATTATTGAACCGTATTAGTTATGCATAACTGGATAGAATTATTGAAAATTTCAACTAGAAATAAGGAGACTAGTTAGCCCCTCTATTTTTTGTTTTGTTTCTTGTGCTTGTCTTGTAACCAACATAGGAGTATAAAAGTTATAAATAGAAGTGCTCTAGTATAAGACATTATTACTGTGTGTTTACTCTCACTATTGCACAGTTACTGTGGTTTCATTGACAATAATAACAAGAGTATTAATAACAACAGTAGTACGTGATTGCGTTTCTACATTCGATTCAGTGTATTTTCGATCAGCTTTTTGCCCGGATTTTTCAACGAAATGCGGCTTCGAGGCTCAGTGAGTATTGAGGATTTCGACTTTTTTCTATCTATAATAACAGAACGCAAAAATTCGACCTTATTTTAATTGATAAACGATATTTGTTTTGCAATTCGCTTAATTAGAATTGATTGTCGATTAGTTACAGGAAAATGATAATTGCAGACTGTAGGTAGACTTTTACTTTTCAAATCGTGAACGAAATTTGATTTCAAAAAACAAATATTGAAAACTCGAATGTTACAATTTAACACTTTCTAATCAACGTACATGCAGATACATGTTTTGAATTGATAAAGAATTTGAATGAAATATGAATTTTGTAACGTACATTGTTTGATTTGTTTGTTTGTTAGTCTCGTATGTTATTAATTCTTGTGAAATAAACGCCATTCTCTAAATCCTTCCTTTTCTTTACATCGAAAATAAATCTTTCGTAAATTCGCTTTTCTATAACCGTATCGATTAATTCTTGTCTACTGTTGTGATTTAAATGAATTAATGGGCGAGTAAAATAAAATTACTTTCACATTGTGTATTAATTAAGCGCTAAATTCGGTAAAATAGATCGATTCCTCTAATTGCATAACAGACATTGATGTTCGGTATTTTTTTAGAGAACATAATTGTTGACATATCAAGACAGGTGTAGAGGTGGTTATGTAATGTTTTGGACGAGCAAAGCTAGATTTTTGTTATCATTTTTATGCGGAAATCTACGCCCAAAATTTATATAATTCGTGGCCAACATACATTTTGTGTTCTAGTTTAGATTGAGTTTATAATTTACAACTTTTACTCTAAGAATTTTTGTAGATTTTACCGAAATTCATCAACTATTGATTACTATCATTATCAAGACAATTAACAATTACTTTTGTCTTTTAATTGCCTCCACACGTAGTATGTAGGGTAATAGTTGTTTAACGTTTACATAATTGTGAGAATTACGAAACCAAAGGTTAATAGTTCGTGTGTTCACACGAATTTTTCAATTTCCAGTAGAGATAAATAACTGAAAGAAACGGAATAAATATTTATTGACATGTAGTTTGAAAAGTAGCAAGAAATCACCTTGGTCCTCAAATCCGTTTTCGGATCAAATCGATCGAATTGAGAGAGTTTCTTTTTTAGACGGGATAATAACGGAAAACTGTAGTACCACGCCTTCAAGTCGAGCGTCCTTCACCTGTGATGGTGATTCGAAATTGCAACCGGTTCACATTTCGATCCTGTGATCTGTTTCGTTTCCTCACGTCTCTAGAAGAATTCTAATTATTTTCTAGGCCATACAGATGATTAATATTGAAATAATAACGAGAAGAAATCTAGAAAAATCATCCTTGAAGTGTCTATATCTCACGGCGAAGTCTATGCAAATTAATTAAATTTAATTATGTTTATTTAATCTGAGTTTTAATAGATTATTTTCACTTTTTGTGGTGTTTAATTGTAATTGAATGAGAATTAGTGCGGAATATTGAGTCACAATTGAAATTTCGTAGGTTGTTCAAAAATTGTCAATTAATTTATTGAAATCTTCAATTATTTTGTGTTTTCAGTGGTTGCCACTGCTTCTTTATGTAGCGTTAATACTAACGCTGGCCGAATCGAGAAGAGTGCGTGTTCAGCCAATACAGCACGAACCAATTGAAGAGGAAACAATCCAGTATTATGCAGCCGAACCGCAAGATGATGGTGAAATTGAATCAAATCCACGTCAACGTGTCGTCTTAGTATCATCAGCTGATCAATATAACGGTCTTTATGGTCAACCAACAGCGGCATCATCGCGCAGTAGTGTCCAAGATAATTATATACCAACGTCACGGAAAGCTCTACAAGCTACTTCTAGAGTTAAAGAAGCACCGAAACAACCACCCGTACAAACCATACGCAATTATAATAAAGTAAACGATGATGGTTCATTCACATTCGGCTATGAAGCGGCTGATGGTAGTTTTAAAGAAGAGACTCGTGGTACGGATTGTGTTGTCCGTGGTAAATACGGTTATATAGATCCAGATGGTAATAAAAGAGAATTTACGTATGTGTCTGGTAATCCGTGTGATCCGAATGCACCGAAAGAAGAACAAGATGATGATAATGAACAACAGAGTTCTCAAGAGAGTGATGAGAATGATGGAAATGTACCGGCAAATTATCCAACACGACCGATACGACCAATCCGGCCGGTAACTGTTGCCCCAAAACCGGCATTAACTCTATTCCAAACGAATTATGGTCAAGGAGAAGAAGAGGAACCGGAACCGGAACAAGTACTTAAACCGCAAGTAACCAATTTCTTGTTGTATTTAAATTAATTTTAATTAATTTATATATTGATTTTTTAAAGCCTGTACGTCGTCCAAGTTATATAACACGTCCACAATATTTACAACAAACAACTAGTGATGATAGTGAAATCTATCAACGTCCACAATTAGTACCGTCAACAACACCAGCTTCTTTTATTTATAAACACAATACAATAACACCGGTAAGTATTACACCACGTCCGGTTGCACCAACAACAGCATCAACTAGGACACAATTACCGGCAACAACATATCGTCCACAATTATTACAACAACTTTCTGTAACGCCACGTCCATCGGTTTTATATACAAAACATTTATCAACACCACAAGCGCCTGGTTTCAACAAGCAACAACAATCATCGAATCTAGATTTTGATGCTGAATTCCAGAAATTCCAACAGGAGAACAATTATATTACACCAACACCGGCACCATCAACACCATCACCATTAATCAAAACAACAACCAAATCGAAACCGACCGGTCAAATCTATTCATCAGCATTGATATTCGATCCAAGTTCCGGACAATATAAGACACAATTATATCAAACATTACCGCAAACCGATGGTGATTTCTCATTGAATCAACGTATCCAGCCTTATGTTCAACAACCCCAACGGCAATTGATCAATTTACAACAATTACAACAACAGAGTCCGTTGTATTCGGCTAGTTTACGACACCAGCAACAACCCCAACAACAACAACAAACAAATCCACAATCAATATATCAACAACAACAAGCCGAGCTGCAATTCCAGAATTCGGCGCAATTATTCGTCCAACAACAACGGGCTAGACAACAACAACAACAATTACAGCAACAACAACAACAACAACGACCACAAATCCAACACCCCATCTATTACATCCAACCATCCACCAATGATCAGCATTTAACAACAGGCGGCCAAATCGATCAGTTCTTAAGGGGGCACAATATTCAGTTTTAAGCGAAAATAGAAGGACTAAAAATGCTGGACTGATTTTTTTTTAATTTGGCTTGTTTTAGTGAAAGTGCTTTATTATCACGATTATTATTATTATTATTATTAATATTAGCGAGTATGGGGTCACGCCTGGATTATGTAACCAGTGCATGAATCAATTATTATTTTTTTTGTTTGTTTCGTTCTATCTTTCACAAAGTGTACAAGGTTCTAGGTCGAAACTACGCCCATACCTACCTATATCTATCTTATTCTATCTTATTGTCTAATTTAACCTTGTAGGTAGATTATTTATAACGTATTTCTAATAGTGTGCCTTATTTTTATTCAAATCAAATCGAGAATAATCGCCAAATTCATCCAATTGACCGGGTATCTTTTCCATATTTTGTATATAATAAGCAGGTTTTTTTTTGTCTATAAATAACAATGTATTATTATTATTTGTATTTTTTTTTTGTTATGTAAAAGCTATATTTACAAAAAATAAAAGTTGTATATAGTTAAATTTTATGATTCTTGTATTTTTTTGCTTGTTAGTACTACTTCTATCTAATCGTCAATCTCTTCATGTGTAAAAAGACAAAACAATTTCCGTTATTGTTGTTAAATGGAAATTGACTTTCATCAAATCTACGGCTTTCTTTTCCCAATAACAAGTGAAATTTTTCTTTTATTTCACTAGTTTCTTATCAGTTTCAACGTATAAGAAAACAGAAAAATGCGTCGATATTGTTGAATTATTTAATTAAATTTCACCGTCAATGTCACAATTACATACTATTTTAGGAACTGAAGAAACAATAACAAGAATTTATTTGAAATGAAAGTAATTTCTATTAATTAAATAATTATGGCAGCCAAGCGTGATACACACATTAATTAGCTTTCATTTTCATTTCCTGTTATTCAATCGGCTTATGGGGTGGTTCCAATTATTGATTCTTTTAATCAATATTAGAATGTGAACGGTATTAATCCTGTGAAATTTTAAGCCATTTTCACATATATCTAAGTTAGATTAAGTCGAATCAAACTTGACCTACTCGGTTTTCAGGAAGTCAAAATATCGGCTAGATTATCAAGATTTTCGTTTTGATTGAATCTTATCCTAAGTGAGATTGACAACCATTTAATCTTTGAATTAGCCTTGTTATCTTTCCTATTTTTTGTAGAGGCTCTAGTTAATGAGAAATCATAATTTACCTGTGCTAATAATCACTGAAGAGGCTTATTTATTAGCTTATTGTCTTGTTTTGTTCTATATTTCAAAAGATTTTTATTCTAAACAATCCATTCTTATCAAATTTTTCTCTTAAACCGTGTCCTAACCCATCAGTTTTTATCGAATTTTTCCCTAAATAGCCAATTTTATCTTATTCATAGATTTTTAGTACGCTCTTGAGGACTTTTCAAAATAACAATTAATTTAATCTACATCTAGATTTAGAAGGGGCTGAGCTTTCAGTAAAACACAATTTATTTCTCAGAATATGTTCGATCTGTAATTAACTACCTAGAGAAAGATTGAAGTAAAACCTTTCTCTGTTCTAATTTAAATTGTCTTCTTTTTGGTATCGTGCTAGATAAAAATCCTAAACAATATTCTTATTATTCAACTGCTATTTCAACTTCCAGGTGAACGCCGACTATTAACTAGAATACTCTCAATAATTTATTTCTCTTTCTCTTCAAATAATTGTTAACTGGTCTTATTATATCATGTAAATTATAAAAAGGAAACCATCTCAGGTGTCCTTCAACGATTTTGTGCATCTTATGATATGCTATCTTCTATCGAAATTTACTTGTGAATAAGCTCATTTAATTGCTGAAAAATTGATATATTGACTCATACATTACTGTATATTTAATTTAATTGAAAATAATATATCGCAAGATGAGCGAAATCGGAGGGGGACGCCTGGGACAGTTTCCTTTAAGTTCAAGCAATAAATCTCACAATATTATAGAGATTTTATAAATTCAAACAAAACATTAACGATATGTGTAACCTTTACATTTATAAAATATGATTTATCATTTCAATCGAACAAGCTAATCTAGATTCACACTATTATTGGGTAATTGTAAGAGTAGAAATAACACTTTTTTTTCTTGATCTTTTACACCTACTCAAATAATAATATAACTGTTAATAGTTTTAGTTTTTACATGTTAATTTTACCACGATTTAACATAAAATATTTGTTTTTTGCTTTCATTGATTACTATGTAGGTGGATCTACATAGTCGAAAACACGAAATAATATTTTGTTAATAAACCTTTACAGATCTTGTTTGTAACGTTTACTATTTAATCGTAATCTTAAATTGTTACTTAGATACTGAAACCATCAAGAAAGAGGGTGTAATGAAGATTGAAGAAAGAGTACGGTTTGTAGTTAATTCAAATAAATGGCTCAAATAAAAATAACTTATGACAGAGTGCAGGGCCGGACTGGACCAGGTTATAGTTACATATACAGGGTCTTTTTTTAAATGTTGTCAACTCTTATAAACATGCTATTAGTTGGCGAGCGATTCAGAAAATACTATAAGTATTTATAGGGGGAAGCAGAGACCAACTTAGGAAAATTAGAACCTCATAGCTCATTTCGAAGTTGGTGAAAAAACAATCGTTTTGGACAATGTCGCAATTTTCAAAAACGAGCAAAGCACGCAAAACGGCCAGGAATGACTCGTACACCCTCCTAATAATGATCACTTCGTTTTCTCCATTGCATTTCAGAATAAAATGGAGAAAAATAAAAAAAATCAATGTTGGGAAGATGCTTGAGTCATTCAAAGTCATTTTACATCTTTGAATAGTCTTTGAAAATTCTAATATTGTCAGAAAGGAGCGTTTTTTGACCAGCTTCCAAATGAGCTAAGAGATTCTAATTTTGCTAAACTTGTCTCCAGTCTCCCTAGAAATTCTCAAATATTTTTCGAATCGCTCGCCAACTAATAGAGATTTCATAAGAATTGACCACATTAACAAAAAGACCCCGTATATCTAATTTTTTTATATTTTTAAAATACATTAAAATACCGGGTATGACTTGATGATGGCCCATAAGAAGGACAAGAAGTTGATAAAATTTTGACTGAAACCGTTTCTCCACCTGAAAATGTTTTCTTTATTCTAGCAACTTCCATTAGTGAACCTTACTTTCTTATTTTAAAGAGAACGGAGATTTTTTATTGTTTTTTTTTGAATACTTTAATGAAATTAAAGAGAACTTTGGTCTTGCGCAGAAAGTTTCTCAGATATTTTGACTTTTATTGTTTGTGAAAGCTTAAGTTTTGCAGTATTCGATTAAAAAAGTCATATTTTTGAATCTATTTCTATTTTGATGCATATTTTTTAGGTAATTCTTACTCTATAATATCTGGCTTCTTTCAAATGGAACACCATATTTCTCTTTATATGGTTAGAGAGAAAAACTGTATTGAACTGTATTAACATTAATTGTATTAAATTTAAAATTCAACTAAAAATCAAAATAAATGAAAATTGTTAGCTGGACCACAAGCCATACCATCAAAATCTCCATCGATTTAACCATAGAATTCAAAAATATAATAAAAAATACCCTTCCATTCAAAATAAGAGATTAGGGTGCACTACCACATATAGACAGTTCAGGTGAAAAACGGCTCCAATCAAAATATTATGAATTTACGTTAATTAGAACTTTTTATCCTTCTAATGGTCAATCGTCGTTACACCTCTCTTTTACATCTTCTACATTTTAAATAAACATATGCAACTTTTTTAAATAATTGCTGGGCCCCGTAAAGACAGTTGGCCCCGGCGGGAATCTCCACCTATCCGCCCTGTCCAGTCCGGACCTGATGGAGTGGTAGTCTTACCATAATTCGCCCGGCGCATCCACCATTTTCAACACAAACAAATTTTTGTGCGGATTCATTACATAAGTACAAAACTGGCTTTTTATAGTTGAAATAATCATTAAAAATTGCTAATTGATTTAGTTTACTATTAATATGAGGGTAGTCTGACAAGTTTCCGACTTTAATGTGAAGATGGCAGCACTCGCCAATAAAAGTCAGGAAATGTAGTTGTGCATCTTTTGACAGGTACTCATCAAAGTTTCAGCCATTTTGGACGCGCAATTGTTATTTAATAGTCCTTTGAGTGAGTCGATGTGACTGTTTTTGTGAAAACGGAAAAAATCGAGTATCGAGCTGCCATAAAATATTTGTTTTTGAAAGGTAATACGCCTGCGCAAATCAAAGATCAGTTGGACTCTGTGCACGGAGACTCTGCAGCATCATTTACCACACTGAAATCTTGGGCAGCTGAATTTAAACGTGGCCGTAAGAGCTTGGGGGACGATGAACGTTCGGGACGTCCAAAAACTGCAGCCACTGACGCTAACATCGCGAAAGTTCACGAAATAGTGCTAGACGACCGTTCAATTAAAATGAGAGAGATAGCAGAGGCTATGAAAATGTCCAAAGGTCCAAAGGGTTAAACCTTTGCACTCCGCTGTGCCCTCTCAGGGGACATCGTAATTCTAGCATATCACTCGGATGTCCCCTCACAGGGGACATTCAAGTTTATTAGTTATTACGGGGAATTTAGTTATTTCAGTGCAACTTTTCGAGACAAGCATGTTTCCCTAAGTTTTCTCTTGAAATGCCACAAGAAATCAGATCAAAATATCGTAAAATTACTAAGAT
>JAZBGW010001355.1:0-15955 GCA_037464815.1 Mylabris variabilis
TCACTAGTTCCAAAAATGATTTCAAATTAATCACAACTGAAGATAGAGAACGGCCAATCGAGCAAGGAATTGTGTTAGATCAGAACCAACGTGAGATTGTTTATCGTGAATTTGTACCATCAAATATCTATTATTGGTCGTTACCACCGCGTTATCTTGGCAATAAAATCACATCTTACGGTGGCTATTTAAGGTATACTGTACGATATGTACCATTACCAGGTGGGCAAAGTTCTAGAAATTCAGCTGCTGATGTTGAATTAGTTAGTGTAAGTCTTATCTGAATTCTATTTGTCGATTTGAAAAATTAATTCGAATTTTCATTGTAGGAGAATCAAATTGATTTATTGTATTTCGCAAGAGAACCAGTTCAACCTACTGGATCCCCACAGACCTTTGTAGTACCACTTTTAGAACAATATTGGCAACGTAGTGATGGTCAACGAGCTGATCGTGAACATCTATTGATGGCATTAGCTGACCTTAGTGCAATTTATATTAAAGCCACTTATAATACAAATACAAGAGAATCAGCATTGATTTCAGTATCTTTAGATATAGCAAATGATCGAAATACTGGAAATCCTGAACGTGCATTAGCTGTTGAACAATGTCTATGCCCGGTAGGTTATAAAGGTTTATCATGTGAAGATTGCGATGTTGGTTATACAAGAGCCGATGAAGGTATTTATTTGGGTCTATGCGAGCCTTGCAATTGTTACGGTAATTCTAATGAGTGCGATCCTGAAACTGGTGTCTGCTTTGTAAGTTTCCAAATAAGTTTATTGAGTTAAGAATATTCTAAATAATTGTTTTGTAGAATTGTCACAATTTCACAACTGGTGACAACTGCGACCAGTGCCTACCTGGCTACCAAGGTGATCCAGTTAATGGAATTCCTTGCAGGTACACTGGTGGCCCTTCCGAAGGACCGTGCAATTGTGATTCACGCGGTTCGGCTACCAATGAATGCATAAATGGCATGTGCCGATGCAAGACCAATGTTGAAGGAATCAATTGTAACCGTTGTCGTCCCGGAACTTTCGGTTTATCTGCTTCAAACATTGACGGTTGTCAAGTTTGTTTCTGTTCCGGTATAGCAAGAGAATGTAGTGAAAGTAACCTTTATATTGAACAAATTCCAAGTCAAATTATTGACACTGAACGACACGGTTTCACATTAACCGATCAATATCAACGACAAAGGATTACAAACGGTTTCCAAATCAATATTGAAGTGAACGAAATTGGTTACAATTTCCCACCAAGTACCTCAGAACGTTGGTATTGGTCACTTCCAAGAGAATTTACCGGTAATCAAGTTAAATCTTATGGTGGACGATTAGAGTTTACACAACGATTCACACAAAGACCACAAGCCCAATATGTGCCCGATCAAGACGTTATAATTATTGGTAGCGGTATAACGATTTATTGGAGCAATCCACAGGCCCTACAGCCTGAAATAGCTAATGTAAGTTTTTAGTTTTCAGCGTAATTATTGATTTTATTTCCATAATCTTTTGGTAAATTATAGAAAGTGTCGGTGGTTTTAAGTCCAACTTCAAACTGGCAACGACTGGATCATAATCAAGGGCCTCGTCCAGCCTCCCGAGAGGATATTCTGACAGTTTTAGCAAATATCGAGGCAATTTTGATTAGAGCTCAACAATCTACAGATACATCAAGTGCTTACCTTAGCGATATAACATTGGATACAGCCGTTGAACAATATACAGGCCAATCACGAGCAACCGATGTAGAAGTATGCCGATGTCCGCCAGGTTACCGTGGCTCATCATGTGAATCATGTTCATCCGGATATTATCGTGATATTTATGATTATACAGCTGGACCTTTAGGATCATGTTCACGATGTCCGTGCAATAATAATGAACAAAGTTGTAATATAGGACCGGATAACCGTGTTGTTTGTAATTGTTTACCAGGTTATCAAGGAAGAAATTGTGAGGATAGAAGTGGTAAGTATTCTTAAAGAATCATCAAATTATTGTTTGGATCTTATTTGATTTATATAAAAAAAAGTAGTTGGTATTGGATTGAGGATTAACCCTTCACAAGTCTCAGCACCTAGTGGTACTAGTGTTGAATTCACTTGTCAATATATAGGTGTTGAAATTTTACAAATTCATATCTTTGAAAATGGCATACCGGTCTATCATAGTAGTGATAGAATTGAACGAACCGAAAATGGTTATCGAAGGTCCTGGTTTTCTAAGGTTGGTTGCGTACCGCATGCTGTTGAATGTGTCATTAAAAATAAGGACAACGTGGAACTAGGTCGGGTCACATCCATGATCTATCCAGGTTTGATGTCATCTCACAACAAAAAAAACAATTACATCAGCTTTATGTATTTTGTACCGTGAATTATTGTGCCTTGGGTGAAGGCCATTATAGTATTAGTGAAGGGTTTAGAATTAATGTCTAACATAATAGAATTGTGTGATCGTTGCGAAATCAATCAATATTGTTTTTAATATCCTAATTGTCTAAATCTGTAATTGCTGATTAAAATGAAATGATGACGATTCTTTCTAGATACAACTCCAACGATTCCACCTCCATCACCGGAACCGCCAAATCCACCACCAAACCCGCCAACAATCGATGTTATTATTATTGCACCAAAAATTGAAATTTACGAAGTCGGAAGTACAGTAAGATTGAATTGTTCTGCAAGATCATTAAGGGGACAAGGACCAATTCGGGTTGAATGGAGCAAAGATGGAACACCATTGCCACAACATGCTATTGATGATGGTAGAGGTCTTCTCATTATCACCAATGTACAAGTATCTGATTCAGGACGCTATATTTGCCAAGCTGATGATGGTTGGTCGATTGTTACACAAGATATTACTGTCACTGTAGGAAGTAAGTATTTTTCTCTTTTCAATAATTGTATCTTATTGTTAAAAACTCTTAAAACTCTTTCATGCTTACAATAGAATTGTTACCACAATTGATTAGTAAAACAGGTAACAATATAAAAATTGGCGAAAAATTTACGTTTTTATTCTTAATTAATTAGTATTCTCCGATATTTTCTTATAGCTTCACGACCAGAATATCCACGAGCTGTAGTTTCACCACCCTTCGTAGATGTCGAAGAAGGTCAACCAATTGAAATCCAATGTGCTGCTCATGGTAATCCAAAACCAGATTTGCGTTTGATCCGTCCAGATGGTCAACCATTAAATCCAACAGTAAGTTGATTTTTATATTGAAAATTGTCTAGAAAATCTTACAAACAATTTTGATAGCACTCCTTTGATCGTGGTGTATTCCGAATCCCAAGAGCTCAAAAATCCGATGAAGCCGTATATCAATGTATCGCTTCGAATACTATCGGTACAGATACAGCTAATGTTGAAGTTACCGTACGTCAAACTACTGAGCCAATTTTAAGACCGGAAATCGAACCAGAATATTGGAATGGTCTGTCTGGTGAGAATGTTATATTACGATGCCGGGTGCCACAAGATGGTGTCACAATACGTTGGTCACGTCAAGAAGGTCCATTACCGTACAGTTCTAGAGAAGATAGGGGCATGTTGATGATTTATAGTGCACGGCCACAAGATTCTGGTACTTATATTTGTACAGCAACTGATTATCGTGGCAAGTCTGGTTCGAGAACTGCACAAGTTAATGTTAGAGATTCACCAAAAGAAGGCCAATTTCCATCTGTTAAAGTCATGCCTGAACAAATTACAATTTCACAAGGAAGTTCAGCAGAATTGCATTGTGATGCTACCGGTATACCAGTACCAACTATTAAATGGACAAAATATGGTTCAGAATTATCAACAAATACAGAACAACGTGGTTCAGTTCTTTATATTAGAAATGCACAAGTCTCTGATCGGGGTGTTTATGTTTGTGTTTCATCGAATACTCATGGTTTAGCTCAGGCTCATACTACCGTTGAAGTGAATCGCATGGAAGTACCAATACTTTCAATACATCCATCAGCCAGTCAAACAATAGTAGATGGTAATATGGCTTATATACAATGTCGTATTGATGCTGGTATACCATCACCAACGCTAAAATGGGCCCGACAAGATGGTGCACCGTTAAGTTCGAATATTGAAGAAATGACAGGTGGTACATTGAAGTTCACACAAGTAACACAACGTGAACAAGGTGAATATGTTTGTACGGCTGAAAATGAAGCTGGACGTGCTACGGCTATTGCAAATATTATCGTACATACACCACCACAAGTTTGGACAATACCAGGCGAAGAAATTATAACAAGACGTTTAGGTGATTATGTTAGACTTGAATGTCATGCTACTGGAACTCCCCCACCGTCAGTTGAATGGGAGAAATACGGCAGATTCAGTTTGTAAGTATTTAAGAATTTTTCAAATTTTCTTTTTATCGACATGATCTTCTTGTATAGAGTGGCAGCATCTGTACCAAGGCTTGAATCGTATTTAAGACATACAGCAGTGGAAGAAATTACGAGATTATCACATGATGATGAAGGTCTCTATATTTGTCGAGGTAGAAACGATGCTGGTATTAGTGAAAAACGTATACAATTAGTTGTTGAGAGTTTACCAGTACGTGGTGATAATCCCGGTAAGTTTTCAAATTTTGATTTTTTTTTTAAACACATTTAAATAATTGTAAATATCGCTAAATTTTGTAAATATCACTTGTACAAATTTTTAGTTGTAAATTTTTGGGTGGTTAAGGTATAAGGTTCACGCTTATTATATTTTTAGACGAATTAAACCCTAATTTTGGGGTTATTTTTACTAAACACATTTTTTTTGTTTCATTGCTTACTACTAACAATGGATAGGTAACAATCGAGGTCGTGAAGGTAAGTCTAAATTAACTTAAAATTAACCACGAGTATTGTTTTTGGAAATTAATCTGGTTTAAAACAATATTGAAATTTAGGTGACGATTCAACTGGACCGACTGATAACGAACGGCCAACTTATAAAGATAACGAACCTAATCGTCCTGTTAATCCACGACTACCTCCAGTGTACGATGAAAAAATCACAGCACCAGAAGGCGAAAGAGCTATTCTACGTTGTCATGTGAATGGTGGAAATAGTAATTTATTGAAATTATATTAGAATTTTCTCAATAATTTACATATAATTTCTTTAGTATCAAGTCAAATTTTAATCACTTGGACACGTGCTGATAACTCATCATTCCCTGAACAAGCATATGTCAGAGGTGGTACTTTATATATTGATAATGTCCAACCTGAATCAGCTGGTGAATATCGTTGTATTGGAACACACCATGGACAGATTGTTTTCAATCTAGGAGCCTATCTAGAAGTTATTTGTAAGTTTTTCAATTTCTTTATTTATCTTCAAATTATAAATGTTTTATTTCTTTCTGTTACATTCAGCCGTGGAAGACATATGTCCACTTCTAGGTACTGTGTTTTCACCGGTACTTGTTTCAATACATTTAATTTGTTTTGTATTGCTAAGGGCACACACGACAAATATGTCGATTCGGCTTGCAAAAATTGTCAATTTGATTAGAATTATTAAAATTAACTATCCTGGTACACTGTGAACTAATCACAATAATAATAAACTCAAATTCGATTTAAGCTGAAACAGATAGATTTACAAATACAGATAGATTTTCAAATTATTTTTCACTTGTAACGATATGGTCGTGGAAGTAGATAATATTTCCGATATTTTCATATCAATTTTGAAGAAAATTAATTCATTTTAATAGATCTAAATAATAGGTGAAGAGCGGATTAAGATTTTCCGTGAAACTCACTTAATTTTCAAAACTGGATTTTAAGCCAGCTTTATCTCCTACATCAGCTTTCTAAAAAAGATCTTTAAAATTATGCAACGATCAAATTGTAGATTTATTTACGTAAATGAAATTTATTGAGAAAATCTCTGATGAGAATTACATCGATATGCAATCCATGACCAATAGATTTTCTTCGTTGCTACCATTATCATTATCAATGAAATAACGATAATAATAACATTATTTGCTTTTCTAAGAATAATTAAATTTTGTGTTGCAAATATCGACAACAACCGCTTCAAATTCATTTCCGTATATTATAAAAATAAATATTTTACAATTATGATTCGATATTATTTAAACAATTTTGTAACAATAGTTCGCAGTGTACCAGATCTATCTGGTTTGTACCAGGTCTATGTGGTGCACTGCGAACTAAAGCCCAATAACAATAACATTACAAACATAATCTATTGAAGTACGAATTTCCAGACAGATTTTCAAAATATTTTCCACTTGTAATGAATATAAATATATGTAATGATAAATTTTCGATATTTTCATACCAATCAAGAGGCAAATTAATTAATTTCAATACTTGTAAATAATAGATGAAAAAGGGGTTCAAATTTTCCGTGAAATTCGCTTAATTTTCAAAATTGAATTTAAAGCAACCTTCATGGTCATTTCTCTTACATGAGCTTCTAAAAACGATAGTATGATTCTCTATCTTTAAAATTATGTAAGGCATCACTGTTCGAATTTCTTCTAAATTTTCTTCAGTTATTGGAAAACTAACAAACATGTCGAGAAAATTCTCAAAGATTTGGATAGATTTTCCAATTTGCCATCTAAATTCACCAGATCCATACTAAAAATCAATAATATTAGCAAAGTTTTAGCCAGTTATCAAGGAAAATGTACGACAAAAACAGGGTCCAAAAGTTTTCATTGCTATTCAGAATTTTATCATATTTTTCCAAAATAAAAAACTTCAAAACATACACCTTGAAATGCTCTCTCTAATGCACGTTTACTTTCTCTAATATCTTAAAAAAAAAAACAAGCGAGATATCGATGTTTGAAAATTGGCAATTTTCGCGCGCCGAATCGAATAATATGTCCGAAACCCCCTTAATTTTCTGAAATTCGCCAATCTTTTTTCTATATATGCAGAACAAAAGATATAGGGATTTGTTTTTAAATTACAGCTCCACCAAAAATTGAATTAATTCCAAAACAACAAGTAGTCCATCCTGGTGATAATGCCTATATTCAATGCAGTGCCACTGGCCAACAACCTATAACAATAACATGGACACCAATGGGTCGTACAATGCCTCAATCGGTTCGTACTAGAGATGGTTTAATACAATTCAACAATATACAATTGAGTGATGCTGGTCGCTATCGTTGTACAGCAGTGAATAGTGCCGGAGAAGCGGATGCTGTTGCCGATGTGATCGTCGAAGGTAACCTCATTTAATACCGGAAAAAAAATGAAAAGTTTTTATGGCAACTCCCGTTATTTGGCGAGCAATTCGAAAAATATTTCGAGAATTTGTAGGGTAGTACCTGGAGATCATAGCAGAATTAGAACCCCGTAGCTCATTTGAAAGTTGGTCAAAAAACGCTCGCTTTGGTCAAGGTCCCGATTTTCAAAAACGAACTAAACACGCAAAATAACTCGAAAACCCTCTCAACATTGGTTCTTTCCGTTTTTCTCATTGTATTCTAGAAAAAATGTCAAACATCTCCACGTGTTTCAAAATAAAATGGAGAAAATAGAAAAAAATTAATGCTAGAAGGATCCTCAAGTCATTCTTAATTATTTTACGTCTTTGACTACTTTCTGAAAATCGCGACTTCGTCAGAAACGAGCGTTTTTTGACTAACTTCCGAATGACCTATGAGGTTCTATTTTTGCTAAAATATTCCTTAGGGACCCTTCTATAAATCCTCGAAATATTTTTCGATTCGTTCGCCAAATAATGGGAGTTGCCCTAAGAACTTTTCGTTTTAGATTAATCACCCGGTATAAAAACAACAATAAATATAAATGATTTAAATTAATTTTAGAAAATGTTCATAAACCTACTGTAACTGCTGAAAATCGCCAACAAACAGCACCTGTAGGCTCTTCAGTATCACTTCGTTGTCGTGCTCATGATCCTAGTACGGCTAATAATATCCGATGGTTCCGTGAAAGTCTACCATTACCGGACAGTTCAAGAGTTAATGGTGAATTCTTGCACATTTTGAATTTGAAAGAAGGAGACCAGGGACGTTATTATTGTGAAATATCCACATCGGCTGGTACTTCTAGTGACTATATTGATCTTCAAGTATCACGTAAGTTGTTATAATTTTAAAATATTGCTGTTTTTTTTTGATTTTCTCTACCAAATTGGCATTTGTTTTAAAATTATTTATTGGCAAAAATTTCCCCTCCAAAACAACACTATTAATATGACTTAGAGAATTTGGTTTGTAATAATTGCATGATTGATTAGATGATCAATGGTATTGCACGCCAACTGAATGGCAATGTGACAACGTTAAGTGCATCCCATTATCAGACCGTTGCAATGGATACAATGACTGTGGTGATAACAGTGATGAAAGAGACTGCTATCCGAGGACAAGAAGGGGTTTGTTAAAATTTACACAACAAAAAAATAAATAAACATAAAAACCATGAACAAGATGCTTTATCTGTTCCTAGCTCTTCGTGTCGTCAATTCATCAGTATTATATAATAGAGGGCGTTGTTTCGGTGTCTTTCAATTTCCATCTTTGTTGAGGAATTTTTCCTCAGAAAACTACCTTTGTAGAACAATTCAAAGCTAGACTGTTACTTTGAATCGTTTTCTATACACTCATTTCAAAAAATTGTTTTTTGCTTTGTATGTCTACTAATTTGTGATGTCTTTGTACAATCTTATTAACGATCTTTTTGTATGTAAAACAGTTTGGACATGTTTCTAATTTTTATGTCCAAGCTATTAAAATTGAGTAAAAAATCAGTTTAAAATGGTTTCCATATATTTTAGGGCCTTCACATCAACCTCGACCATACCTCCAAATTACACCACAAGAAACCGAATATCGTGTCGGTCAAAGTGTTAACATCAATTGTCAATCTAGTGAACCAGGCGTTATAGCAACATGGACGAAATTATCTGGACGTTTCTCTGATAATGTCGAAAGTATTGGTAATACATTGAGAATTCATTCAATACGACCGGACAATTCTGGCATATATCGTTGTGAAGCTACAGACCGTCAAGGTGGTGCTTATTATAAAGATCTTGATCTTAATGTTATCGATGATTTGAAAGATCAACCCCCAATTGAAACGAAAACAGCACCACAAGGTTCAACAATTGTAATGGAATGTAAAACTGGTTTAGATCAACCTATTAATTATTTATGGTCGAAACAAGGTGGCAATTTACCACCTTATGTTGATATCTATAGCGTAAGTTGGAAGTTTTTTTTATATTCCAGTGTTGTATTATAATAATCTTGTTTTCTATTCTTTATTTCCAGCGATCAATTCAATTAAATGATGTTGGAAGTACAGATGCTGGCACTTATATTTGTACCGCTAGTAATTCACAACGTAACATGGAAATACCGATTATTTTAGTTGTTACAGGAATAGTACCTCATTTCACACAAGCACCAACAAGTTATATTGCTTTACCAACACTTCCGGATGCTTTCTTTCAATTTAGCTTTGAAATTTCTTTCAAGCCGCAAATGAGTGATGGTATTTCAATTTTAAAATTGATTCGTTATCATTCTTCTAAATTATTTTTTGAATTATTTTAGGCTTAATATTATACAATGGCCACAAAGCCAATGATCCTAAAGGTGATTTTATTTCCCTTGCAATCAATAACGGCGTGCCGGAATTTAGATATTTCCTTGGAAATAGTGTTACTGTTGTACGAGCCGATCGTCCTATAACGTTGAATCAATGGCATACAATTAAAGTAATCCGCCATCGAAAGAAAGGTAAGTCTACTATATTTTATTGTGAATTCTCCTATAATTCTTAGTGATTTTCTAGCAACAATGTACGTTGATGGCGAAGGCCCATATATTGGTAATGCAGAGGGCAAATACATGGGCTTAGATTTATCTGAAGACCTCTATCTTGGCGGTGTACCAGATTTCAATTACATCTCACCGGAAGTGAACGTTCGTAAAGGTTTCGTTGGTTGTATTAGTCGTTTCAAAATTGGTTATAATCATCTCGATATAATGAAAGATAGTATCCGTAAAGTCGGTACAACTACATGTGAAACATGTTCAGAGAATCAATGTCAGAATCAAGGTGTTTGCCAAGAAGCCTTATCACCACAAGGCTTCACCTGTATCTGTCCATCAGGCTATAGTGGTGCTACATGTAATAAATTGAAAGGTGAAGCTTGCTCACCATATTCTTGTGGTAATGGTAGATGTATAGATGATGAGAACAGTTTCAAATGTTTATGTCCATTGGGCTATGCTGGACATCGTTGTGAACGTCAAATAACAATAAATGAACCGGCATTTAAAGATAATGCTTATATTGCTTATCCAACACCGAAACCACAAAGACGCCTTAAAGTTTCATTGAAAATCAAACCGAAAGATGTTAGTGATGGTGTTTTATTGTATTGTGCTGAATCAGATGAGGGACATGGTGATTTTGCTAGTTTAACTATAAAAGATCGTCATCTAGAATTCCGTTTTGATGTCGGTAATGGACCTACGATCATTAAGAGTCCACGTGAAATTACACCTGGTGAATGGTTGGCAATAACAGCTAGTCGAACTTTGAGTGAAGGACGATTAATTGTAAATGGTGAATCAGCAATAGGACGATCACCTGGCAATCATAAAGCATTGAATCTATTAACACCACTTTATGTTGGTGGTTTTGATCAACAAAATATCAAGATCAATCAAGGTGTTGGCGTTAATTCCGGTTTTAACGGCTGTATCTCTGAGGTAATTTGGAAATATTGACAATTTTGTTTCTGTAAATCAATAATGAAATACTTTTAGATTAATGTACCTGGATTAGATTTGAATATAATCCAATCAGTAACCGATTCAGCAAATGTTGAAGAATGCAGTGATGTAGAAGATGTTGATAATGAAATCAATCCGGAATATTCACATATTAATGAACCTAATTCAACCTTACCATCGTACGATTCAAAACAAACAGGATGTTCTAGTAGCCCATGTCAAAATGATGGTCAATGTTATCCATTATCACCAGTTGATTATACATGCAGTTGTATCTTTGGTTATACTGGTAAAAATTGTGAAATTACACCAAATCAATGCGAACAATTAGTACCATGCCAGAATGGTGGTACTTGTATTGCTAATTCGACAAGTTATCAATGCACCTGTCCATTAGGATATTCAGGAACAAATTGTGAAAACAGTACGTTCTTTTCAAAATAGTTTTGTAATTAGATTAAAAATTGAAATTTTTTAGGAGCCCAATTAGAAAGCAATGCACATTTTGATGGTAACGGCTATTTAGAATTCGATCGTGATTTATTAACCCATAATAACCATGATGAAACTGAAATGATTGCTTTAGAATTATCGACAAATTCAAGTAATGGTTTAATATTCTGGTACGGACAGACGCCTAATGAAGATGGACAGGGTCAAGATTACATTTCTTTAGCTAGTAAGTTGTCAAAAATTTAAAGTTTCGAAAATAATTAACATTAATTTTTTATCTAGTTGTAAATGGTTATTTGGAATATAGTTTCGATTTAGGATCCGGTCCTGTAATGATACGCAACAATATAATACGTGTTAATGATGGTCAACGTCATTATGTAATTTTGAAACGTAGCGGTCAAGAGGGATCAATCGAAGTGGACAATACTGAGCCGGAACGTGGCGCAACACCAGGCTTCACAAGTACATTAAATTGTTTAGGCAATATCTATTTAGGTGGTTTACCAAATATGGAATTGATGACTGGTGGTCGATTCGTACAAGGTTTTAATGGTTGCATTCACGGTTTTGAAGTACAAACTACAAAACGTCTTGATTTGGGTGCTAAAGCTATAGCCGGCATTAATGTTAAACCATGTTCCAGGTAATGTTTAAAGTTCAATTTTAATTTATAGGGAAGAGTGGGGTAAGTTCGGCAAGTGGTACTTTTACAATAACTACTGACAACCAACTAACGCTTCGTATAGCCTTAATAGCTTTAATATCTAAAGACCTAAAATTCACATCAAAGGAGTGATCTTTAATGTAGAAACCTATGTTCCCAAACAGCACAAAGACGTCTTAAAGGAGTCTTTGAAGGACGTTGATGACCTACCTATGCCCCACAAACGTCTGTAAAATGTCTTCACTACGCCGAATGTTACAAAACTGAATATCTCTAAGACACCTTTTCAATGTTCGTTACAACCAAAAACTAACTCCCCTGCCCCGGAACCGCTGTTGGCATTACTTCAGGGCAGGTTTGGATTTGTACCTTGACATCCCTTAATGCCAATTATGCTCTTTCACGCCTTCGTTGGTTTGTAAAATTTATTTCTTCGGTGGCTTCCCAGACCCCAGACCTCGGCATGAGAGGCACATGTTTAACCACTAAACTACCGAGGAGCTCACTTCCATTGGACTAAAATTGAACATCTCAAAGACGTTTTTTCAATGTCTGATTTGATCAAAAACAGACTTTCACAGGATCTATTGCAGACGTTATAAGTTATATAAGGCTTATGTGAATTTGCCTTCATTAAACTCCAAAAATTATTAATATTCGAGATTAGTTAAAAAATTTACACCTTGTAGACGTTGCTTTAAGGTGAAAAACTTTAATCTTGTTAAAAACGTAAAATAGGCGTCTTGGAGACATCCACATGAAGATGTTTTTCAGATACTAAAGAAAAGACGTCTGTAAGACGCCCATTTAACATCTTAAGACGTTGAGACCAAACGAAGGCCAAAAAAAAAAAGATGTCTTTAAGATGTTGTGTGCTGTCTAGGTTATTGCCATTTTTAAATTTGAAATGTGATTATTTCAAAATTCGTATGCGGTAAGTGAAGGTTTTCGAAAACTTTGTCGATATTATTATTAGGTACAGTGAATGTACCATATTAAACAAGATTTTCGCTCTCGATTGTACTGGTTTACGTTTTTTATATTTTCTGTATAGAAATTGTAGTTAATGAATACATTAATTAATGAATAAAAATTGAATTGCTGGACTTGCCCCGCTAGTAGGACAGGAGACACAATTACGTAACTTTTCTAAGGTTTATGATATATTAAGACCTTTGTATTTTTTCGCACACGTTCGAAAAATCATAACGTTCATTACAATACGCCCTAGGTACTCTAATTGCAGCTCTCGTCACTTTCACAGCCAATTTTTGTTACTATGCCCAACTTGCCCCGCTCTCCCCTATTAAAAAATTAATAAATAAAAACAAAGAATAATTATTAAATAAATAAAAATTTTGCGCATGCTGCTCAATTTATTGTTGGATTTTAAAACATAAATAATAACAATAGGCTACATTGGATTCCGTCCTCATTGATAGTGGCTGATTCAGATCAATTTGATGAAATATTTGAACCACCACCAGTCAATATAATCCATCCAAAACCATCCAATAAATCACATCAACGTCCTTATCTAAATTTCTATTATATTATCTATATTTGTTGTATACAAATATTATTTTGCCTTGATATTTGATTAAAAAACATTAATGGTTTCGTTACAACGTAAAAATTGTTGCAATAATGATAATAATTATACAAAGCAAAATCGAAAATAATTAATGTGCTAGACAATAGACTCTTACAAAAATTTATAAAAAAAAATTGTTCTAAAATACGTACATATCAATAGAACAAGTCCAAAATTTGAAAAAAAGTATTTATTACGTTGTTGTTTAAACAAAACAATAATTGAATTAATTAGTCAAAAAAATTATATAGGGCCATGTTAATTCATAATTTGTATATAATTACATAATCTTGATGTAAATATTTTATTACAAATTAAGTACATGATATAGACTGATGCTTTTTTTAACTAAATATGCTATCATAATGGATTTGCTAGTAATAGGTAAGATCAAATTAATTAACAGATAATTGGAATTGTTCTTAATTGTTGAAAATATCTTGGAGTTGAAGACACATTTCCTAAACTAGTTTTTCTTACAAGTAAAAGTTGCAAAGGAAACGCTAATTTCAATATTTTAGATTAACTTTATTTATAAGAACAAAAAAAGGAAAGAGGAAAACTGCGTTGGACGCCTTAAAAAAAATTATTCTGTTTCCCCATCCAAATTTGTGTGCAATTTAAGATTTTTTACTTTTACTCCAAGGAATTTTCAACCAATAATGTGAGAAAGAATGTTTTTTCTAATCTTTTTTTAATTTCTGTTTCAGCTCTGACTTCTACAGTTTGTGGGATGAGAACGATTTGGTAAATTGAAAGAATACTTAGTTTATTAATTTGAAAAAAAAATTCTTAAAAGGCAGTCCTTTTTAAGTGTTCAGTTTTCTGTGTTCATTATGTAATTTTTTTAAGACCTCACAACAAAAACAACAATGACAAAATATTGAATTAAATCATTAATTAATTCAATGTTTACATTAAAATAATTACTATTTTATTTTTTTCTGAATTAATCTAAGCTTTATTCTTTTAAAACTGCCATTTTCTTCTGGTCTGTTTTTTTTATATATAATATATAAATACATAATTATGTGTATATAATCTTTTTATATCAGTTTTTATTATTATTATAATTATTATTAGTTATTTTTGTGAAATGAATGAAATCGTGCCATTTTAGGAATAGATTATATGCAAATGAATTTGAAAAAATCAATGTATACTTTACGAAAAAGGGTATATCAAAAACAAATTAAGGTCCAACTGTATTTTAAAAATTATAATTTTTTTCATTTTTCGTTCTTTCAAAAAAAAAGAAAAACATGTTCTTTTTCATAATTTTAGATTATAATTTTCAATGGTGCTATTAACTAATTATGTATTAATAATAAAGGCTTCGTTGACTCAAATTTAAAATATTTTCTTTGTTTTCTTTTTTTGTCCACTGTTGCTTATATTTTTCTATAATTTCCAAATTTTGATCGATTTCGAAACGAAAATTGTAGACAATGTGATTTAATAATAAACGAAACGAAACGAAGACGTATCAGCAACTGGTGATGAAAAAATATATTTTACAAAGATTAAGATTTGTGTAGGTATTAGATTAAGTGCTTTAATGATGTTGTTTTGATTTTATGCCTCTGCCAATAAATAATCACATTATTAAATGGACGTTAATAATGTTTAAAATAATGTGTTTACTGGTATTTGAAAAGGGCAAATTGCTTGAAACCTTTTTAGAAATATTGAATCGCATTAATCTTTAATTGGATGGCATTTATGCAAATCTCAATGCTAAAATAAATGCCTTCTAATATAAGCGCATTGTTTCCCAATTATTTGTTAAAAAAATGCATTCTAAATAACTTGAAGACAATAATTATTTCAATAAATGTATGTGACATGATGGATGTTTTCATTTTGTATTTCGTGGTCTTGCAAATAAAGCAAAATTACAGGGCACGACTCGAATATTGCACTACAGGTATAAATCTTAAATCGGGGTCCGGAGCAGCCTTCAATCAAACATTGCACAAAATAATAACATTTTTTTGCATTGACAGATCTCAGGTAATTATTTATTATACAGGGTGTATTTTTTTAAACGGTTAATCCTAATGAAACTCCTATTAGTTAGCGAGCGATTTGAAAAATATTTCAAAAATTTATAAGAGGGTGTCTAAAAATCATCTTAGCAAGGTTAGAACCTTGTAGCTCACTTGGGTGTTGGTTAAAAAGCGCTCGTTTGTAATGTCATAATTTACAAAAACGAACAAAGTACGCAAACGACTAACAATAAGAATGACTCGTAGATCCTCCCAACAGTGATTTTTTTTCGTTTCTCTTGATTTTATTCTGAAACAGATAGAAATGTTGTTGTTGGGAGCGTCTACGAGTCATTCTTACTTGATTTGCGTGCTTTGTTGGTTTTTGAAAATTGCGACATTGTCCAAAACGATCATTTTTTGACTTACTTCCAA
>JAZBGW010001356.1:0-14912 GCA_037464815.1 Mylabris variabilis
ATACTATTTTTTGATTAGCTGATGAGGAGGGAAATTTATCTATTTTAACTCCCTAGGGATATAATTTAGGTCATTATATTGCAAAAACCACAAGTATAATGATCACTTTATGTATAAGTCGTAGATAAAGATATTTTAGTCAATTAATTAATAAAAAATAATAATGCATTTTATGTCAGACAAGTCAGATATTAGAACCATTGCGCATGTTCTATGCAGAGAGAATTAGATAAACAAAAAGGACAGCTAATGCATTAAAAACGGTCATCTATGCGTATACGGTTGCGCTGTCACCATACAATCTGTAAAGGGAGCGGAAAATCCGGTTTGTGTACTCAAGAAAATATTGAAACTGTCGTATTTCCCATCGTCTTTCTCCAACTCTTCTACACATACAAACACATTTATTTTACTTCAATCTTTTAAAGTATAAATTGCGGTCAAACCAATAGCCACACAAATGTTTTTATTACCACAATTTACAAGTTAATTTGAATCGTGATTGTGGTGCATAAAATAACGTACTTAACGAAGGTATTGCCACTCTTACAAGATTACCTACACTTTAGCCGGTGTGTAATAATAATGTACAATGTGAACGTGTATGTGTGTATCTATATAAACATATCTAATTCTGTATAGAAAAGCATCTATTCTTGTTGTTTTTTTCTCTTATTTAACGTGTATTACAATAATGAATTATTTATTTATTTATTTATAATCTTCATGTAAAGTTTATAAATCGAACGTCTTGTCTGTTTGTTGTTTGTTCGTTTTGTGATATGTTCAAAAAGTGAATTCAATCAAGTGATGTTAAAGACCTCACCGAAATTCACAACCAAACCTGCTTATGGATAAAACGTTGATAATCATCATTGTTTCGTTTGCATAATTTGCAAAACAAGTAGTCACATTGACCCCATCGGCTGTAATAATAACAACGGAAAAAAACATTTTTTTTTCATTTTAATTACAGTGAAACCCCTCTATAGTGGACACTCAAGAAACTGGACGTGTGTCCATGTTGGAGGAGTATTTTTTTTAAGCAAAAAGTGCTGAGACTAATGAAAACGTGTCCATTAAGAGAGGTGTCCGCGTTAGAGAAGTGTCCATTAAGGGCATATCGAAGATGTTTGTCGATTCGGCGTGCGAAAAAGTAAATTGTCAAACATCAATTATTCGTTTTTTTTTAAAATACTGTCAAAAGTTGACGTGCGTTGGATAGAGCATTTCAAGCTACATGCTCTAAAGCTTTCTATTTTGAATTTCCCTCAGTTATCGAAAAATTAACAAACACATCGGAAAAATTAAATATTTGGAAAGCTCTTTCAATTTGCTATCTAAATCACTGGCTATTCATAATTTTATCGGATTTTTCCAAAATAGAAAGCTTTAAACCTTACAATGCTCCATCCAACGCATGTCAATTTTTCACATTATCTTAAAAAACAAGCGAGTAATCGCTGTTTGAAAATTGACTATTCTCGCCCGGCGGATCGACGTATAGGTCTGGAATCCCCTTAAGGGTATGCGGGCGTTCGGCCTCTATTTGATGTCCAAAAAAATTACAATTTTTAATTATCGATTTCTCGCGTGTTTTCTGAGATATTCAAATGCTGTAGCCAGCGTTGAATTTTACGTTTAACGGTGTATCCGAAGAAGTTTTCCATTTTGGAAAATTTTCACTAAATTCTGAAGTGCAGAGAAAAATGTCCGAGCATGTTAATTTCTTTAAAGTCACGCAATTTTTACAATTTTAAAGATAAGAAATCGTATAGTAGCTTGTTTAAAAGCTTATTTAAGGGCGCAGGGCAGATGGATTCCAACAAATCCAATTTCGGAAAATCAAAAAAGTTAGAAAATTTTCTTCAACTTTTTCCAACAACTTTTTTTATTTTTCGAAATTGGATTTGTCGGAAACCATCTGCCCTCCGCTCTTAAATAAGTTTTCAAGCAAGTTATTGAACGATTTTTATCTTTAAAATTGTAGAAAAATTTTAACATGCTCGGACATTTTCGTCTGCACTTTTAAATTTAGTAAAAATTTTCCAAAATGGGAAACTATTTCGGATACACCGTAAAACGCCCAATTCACAACGTTTGAATATCTCAAAAAACTAGCGAGAAATCGATGATAAAAAAAATAAATGAAAAATCGTCACTTTTTTAAACATTGAATAGAGGCCGGACTCCAGCATCCCCTTAAGTTAGTTTATGTAATTTAAGAATTTTTAATTACTTGCAAATCCGATCTTGATTGATAACCGAAAGATTATGTATAGGATGATTGAAACAACCAAAAATATGCAATAAAAAAAAGGTATTTAAAGATAATTAACAAAAATTCGTTATGTGATGCAACACTCGACTAAAACTCATTCAATTATAACCATAGATCGGATTTTGGAGCGCTGACGTCACAGTCCGAACTATCTAACAATAAAGCGATGCCGGTATATGCCCATAGAGGCGGCAGTGAATTTACCAGGCGCTTACTATGTTTTAGTATGGATAGTATCTCAAGCCATGGGTCATTAAGCGCACCAAAATCCGGTCTCTGATTATAACAATTCGTTAAAATTGTAGAAAGCTGGTTTTTACCAATCAAACCAATGAAAATGAAAGCTCCAAAACGAGTTAGGTGTTAAAGCTGTACATTTTTTTATCTGCTTCATTCTTGTTGTTTTTTTTGTTTTTTGAACAGTGCAGACGACTGAATAGGGTGTTGGTTGTCTGTATTGTTTTTTTCTTCTTCTTTTCCACTCTATGTGTACAAACGAAATGTACCTGTTCTTCTTGGAAAAGATCGTGACTGACAAAACAATCCTGATCGCAAAAGGACCAGTATTCATCTGATTATAAAGCTTGATCTCTCGACATTTTATAATTAACAAATTCAATTTGGGATGTGTAGTTGACACTTAATAAAATCTGCATCAGGATTCATTTGCTTTCCTCTTTACAAAACTCTTGATTGGAGTGGATTTTTTGACTGACAAAACAAAGAATTCCAACTTGATGCTATCGTAATTTACTAAGAATCTGACTGCTGGTGTTTTTGTTTTTTTTTGTACAATTCGTTTCGGTGATTGTCTTTATCTGTTCAATTATTCCATTATAATTCGCTTGGGTATCATTTAGCAAAATCACAGTAACTGTTAATATTCTCTAATAAATTGTAAGTCTTAATATGGCCGGTTCTCACACAGTCAATACCCTCTAGTTTTACTATTTATAGACGTATTTATTTGATAAATCACAATGAATATGATCAAATAGTAATAATAATAATAATAATAAAATGGTTGAGAATATAAAAAAAAACAAATTGCAAAACAATTTATTGATTAGCCATGGGCTCGTAAAACACCGCATTCATATGATTATCAAACCGTCCAAGGGATGTTATTACGTTTTATTTACGATCATGTATCGATGACTTTAGAAATTATGTGTCATACTGCCCGCTGGGGTCGTGGTCGTATAATATTCCACCCATCTTTATACAAATAATTAAAAAATTGATAGCTATATACAAGGATGTGGGAGGTTTAGAGGGCGCCATTAAGTTTTAATTAAGTTTAGTGTCTGACAGAAACACGATTTGTAGCCGAAACCGAAATTTCGGCCTGGGCGGAAACCGAAACTTATGTTAAAATTTCAAAAAACAACAATGAACTCTGAGTTTTGGCGCGGCCGAAATTTCGGCTGATTTCCGGCCGAAACCGATTTTTTGGTCGGCCACTATAATTACCGTAAATATTGATGGAAGAATTTAGACTAATTTACACAATTTTGAAAATAATTAAGTCAATTCTTTTTTTTTTTGAATTATGATTGTTATGTACCTATTTGAAAGCAAGCTTTTATTCGTGTGTTGTAAGTATGGTGGAGCCGCCACAGCCGCTGGCTAGCCCGACCATGGCCGTTAATGAGATGATGTTGCAGATGAAGAGGAGGGCGATAGCCAACAACAGAGTAGAGTAGAGAAATATACTGTTGTTGTTGTTGTTTAGTGTTTTAGTATGGCTCGGTCCGTCGTCGTGTTAGCATCAATTGTGACATGTCTGGTAGCATTGTCTTTGGCTATAGATGACCGACAGGCTAGATCCGGCGATATGGACCGTGGTCCCCCAATTGAAATGAGTACTGAATTCTTTTTGGTACCATCAGTAAGAACTACATCATCATCATCATCATTATCACCATCAAGTACTCCACCACAATTAATAAGTAGGACAGCGTGTGCTGGTTGTGATGCGGAACGTATTGCCGGTATCTTCAGGAATGAATCGTGGGTAGTGCCTGTGTTATCATTATCAGCTGTAACAATGACATTAATTGTTGCATTTGAAGTGTTTGTTTTGTGTAAAGCATGGAGGACAACACCAAGCCGACGACATCTCTTCTTAGGACAAATGTTATTATTCGGTTTATTCTCATGTGCTGGTTTAGCTACTATATATACAGCAACACCAACACAATTCACTTGTGCTATAGTACGTTTTGGTACTGGTGTAGCTTATTCGATTGTATTTGCATCATTATTAGTTAAATGTGTATTTTTAATAAGTTTAAATAGTGGTGTTTATTTACCAGCACCATATCAAGGACTATTATTATTATTTGCTATATTAATTCAAGTTGCTATAGGTGGTCAATGGTTATTAACAAATCCACCACTAGTTGATACAATTACTGTTGTTGAAACACTACATCATCATCATCACAATCATCATCATCATCATCATTACAATCAACATCGACTTTTAGTAACTGCCGATGATATCCTCCACAATAATAATAATAATAATAATAATAATGATGATAATAATAATAATAATACAATTATATTACAATGCCGTACAACTTATATTGATTTATTATTTTCATTGATTTATGTTATATTTTTAATAATTTTCGTAACTGTATTAGCTGTAAAATCGCGCGGTATCCGTGATAATTATCGTGAAGCAACCTATATTGGTGTATCAGTTGGTTGTATTATACCCACGTGGTTAATATGGACATTAAGTGGTTTTATTGTTAATGAGAGACATCGTGATGCTTGTATAGCTTTTGGCCTAGTCATATCATCAATACTTGTATTTTTTATTATGTTTATGCCGAAAGGACGACAATTAGCTGCTATGGGTAAAGATGGTGTTTATATTGAAGATCGTGAAGAACGTTTTAGTTCTTTAAGTAGAGCTGGTTCAGGATATTCACCATCATTCTTTCATTTCAAACCGATCAAATATGGATTGGGTGGTGGTGGTGGTGGTGGTGGTCATGGATCATCACACAAACACCAACACACTATCACAACTATTGGAGGAGGAGGAGGTATGAACTACTAATATTACTAATATTAACAATTATTCTTTGGATTTGTTTCGAAAGACTTGAAAAAATCGAATCGTTATACAGGATGTCCCGTAAGTCGCGCATTTCCTCCCAAGGGGCAGATAGGGGATGGAATTCTAAGACGAAAAGTCCTATATCATTTTGTTATCTGACGCATAGGTAATTGGTAATTAATTAAATTAAGTAGCCAATCAGGTGCTCTTTTAGTTTGAACGTCAAGACTTCTCCCTTTTTATCGCTATAGCGAGCACCTGATTGGCTACATGATTTAATTAATAACCAATTACCTGTGCGTCAGATAATAAAGTAGTACAGGACTTTTCCGCTTAGAATTTCATCCCTTATCCGCCATTTATGAGGAAATGCGTGACTTGCGGGACAGCCTGTAGATGTGTAGTTCAAATTTCAAGGTAAAAACTGGTAAGAATGTCGGTAAACTGGTTAACACCTAATAAATATTGATCGAAATCGAGTCGTTTTCAACAAAACTCTTATCAACATCCGGCCCTCGGTCAGTGGCGTCGATTATAAATCAAACTATATTTTTTTGCAAATTTACAAAAATCATCATCTACCTACTTGATAATTTTCGAACCAGATATAGTTATAAGCTATTATTAATAATTCCTCATGTTGTTTTTTGTTTTGTTTTATTGACACAACCAGTTATCAATGGCTTTATTGCAATTCGGATACGCCATTGATACATTCATTTATTCTACTCGTATTGTTAGTTTTTCCTTATCTTTACCATCATTGTCCTAGCTCTATCGTATATTGATTGATGTTGTCAATTTAATTCATTGAAAACGGACATTTTTTAAATGATGATTGATTCATGAGAAATTGTCGAGACTGTTGTTCTTGTTGTTGTTGTTGTTGCTGCACCGTCACCATCATCATCATCATCATCACCGATCTTTAACAATAACAACAACAATAACGACGACTTCAAACTGGTAGTTGATTTGAAGTGAATATTTTTTTTCTAATACTTTACTCTCTCTCTGTATGTAAGAGGCACGTGTAGATAGCACTTTATCTCCTGACATCGTCGCGATTAATGTCTTCATTATTATATAACTCCCTTTTTTCACATCTAATTATGCCATTAACACTTCAATATCATAATACATTACTCATTTAGAGCAATTATATTGTAATATTCAATAATTAAGATAACTGTTGAAAGCTTAGGAACAAACAAATACTTGACTTCAAGTTTTACTAAAATTTAAACCAACATTAAACTTATTGTTTAATTAAATAAACGTTTTAGACGATAACAGAGCGTCTTCCGGGCCGGGAAGCACCCATATCCGTAAGGGCGGCAATCTAATAATAAGAGGACAAAAAAAGTGACAAATAACATCGAAAAATATCAATTAATAATAAAATTGTAAGCTCCAGTGCGGTTATTACTCGAACGCTAGATGGCTCGTTGCTCCGCGTTTTTTATATACAGAGTGAATTTACTATCTAGGCACATTGGAGATTCCCACCCCTAATGGTTTCCATCCAAGTTCAATGAAATGACCAGACATTTGAATGAAATAGAGATAGGTTGGTCAGTAGTGAGAAACGTAACAATTGGCTTTTAACCCTCCCTTTTAAAACGTATTTTGAATTTTTTTAAAAGATTCAACTCTTAGAGAGTTCTTTTCGTTCCCTTCACTAATTTTTATTTTATTTTTTTGTTTTATAATATGATTAATTTGTTTCTTGTTAATATTTTTTGCAAATTTTCGAAAATCTACGTGTTTCTTGCACAAAGTTCCAACTTTATGAGTTTCTCCAAACGTATCGAAACTCTGAAACGTTTATTGTGCCTTTTAAAAGAGGGGTTTGAGAGAGGGTGGTGACTATTATTATATTTCTCACAACTGACCAACCTCGTATATCTCTATCTCATTTCATTTAATTTGGGTGGAAACTATTAGGAGTGGAATCTCCAATGTACCTAAATAGTAAATTCACTATGTATATATTTACAGATTTCTTTATTTACTTAGGGAACAATATGGCGCAATTTTTAAAATATAATTTTAAAATGTGTAATTTTTTTTTGTGAAAACTCTAGGTTCAAAGTCAACCAAGAAAATAAAAAAACTAAACAAAGCTTCATTAGATGTGATAAAAAAGTTTAAACAAAATCTGGTATAAGGTTTCAGAGATAAAAAATAAAAATCATGTTGACGTTTTTTTCACTTGTATTTCAAAAACTACATACCAGATTTTATTTAAATTTGGTATAAGTGAAGTTTAGTCAAATATTAAGCTATGGTAATTTTTTGAAAAATTTTCGAACTTATACTTCTTTTATTCATCCAGTAGCGTTCAACCTTAATCAAAATTTAAAGGTATACGATGATGTTCATAAAATTCAACCAAGTCATGATTGAAATGAACTTTTAGGATTGTTTTATGTAATCGGCGTGTTTTTTTACTTCTTGTCCATCTTTTAATTTAAAACCACTTGTGTTGTTTTAATTTCAGCAACAATACATTGAAATCGCAACAACAATAATAACAACAACGCGTGTCGTGATTGAAAGTTGTAATTGTCAATTATTTATTGTGCATTTAAGTTGGTTTAATTGTCCGACAATTAGTAGACAAATAAAAGGCGTTGTCATTAATTTCTATTCAATTCTAATTGATGTTGTTTGAAATTTATACGAAAATCGACAAGGGAAAAAAGTAAAAAAAGAAAAAGAAACATCTACTGTTACTTTCCAGAAATAGACGTTCAACTCTAATTGTATTATGGTGTTAAATCAGTTTACTGTCCGTAAAAAATTATAATAATAATAATAATAATAATAATAAATATGTCATGCTATGTAGTACAGTATAGGACAGAAATTTGTGAGCAACAGATACGAGGCGGAACACTTCCTTCCTGTATAAATATTTTTTTTTGTTTTCATCACAATTACCCCTCAAAGTTAGTCGAGACGCAATGATGAGATTATTCACCTTTTCATCTTGATTTACAATTAAAAAAAAAAATGTCGCATTAATTAATGTATAGAAGACGACGAAGAAAAACAAGACGAAATGTTCAAATGCCTGTAAACACCGCTATTTTTAAGTTCCACAAAACCAGCTAGAGAACAATAATTAAACAATTTCAGTTATGGTAATTTTACGGGCTAAAAAGAAAACAACATCTGTCGATGGATTCTGTAGAAAAATTTAAAAATTAAAGAAAAAAAAACAACAACATTGACCTAATTGTTAAATAAACTGTAAAATATTTGTAGTAAATACACACAGAATAAAAAGAAAACGAAAGCTCGATTTATTCAATGATCAGTATTCAAAATAGATTTTATTTAGAATAAAACAGACGGTTAATCTTTGTTGGATATTGTTTATAAATCTATAACTATCAAAGAAAATATACAGGGTGTTTTTTTCTAAACGTGGTCAATTCTTATGAAACTCATACTAGCCGGCGAGCAATTCAAAAAATATTTCAAGGATTTGTAGAGGCGGCCCTGGAGACCATTTTAGCAAAATTAGAGCTTCGTAGCTTATTTAGAAGTTGGTCAAGAGACGATCGTTTTGAACAATGTCGCAATTTTCAAAAACAAACAAAACATACAAAAACGACTAAGAATGACTCGTAGACTCTCCCATTATCCATTTCATTCTAGAAAAAATGCGAAAGATATCCACCTGTTGCAGGATAAAATGAAAAAAAAAAACGAAAGAAATCACTCTTGGGAGTGTCTACGAGTCATTCTTAGTCGTTTTGTGTGCTTTGTTGGTTTTTGTAAATTGTGACATTGTCAGAAACGAGTGTTTTTGACCAACTTCCAAATGAGCTACGAGGTTCTAATTTTGCTAAAATGATCTCTAGACACTCTCTTATGTATCTCTAAAATATTTTCCAAATCGCTTGTTAACTTATAGGAGTTTGATAAGAATTGACCACTACTAAACAAAACACACTGTATATAACTGTTTCAAGATTCTTCATTTTATTGTACCTACAGCGGTACCGTTTTAGTCACAAAGTCAATAGTTATTATGTAAATCCATCGCAATTCATTGAATTTCCCCACCGTGGAAAAAAAAGAAGAAAAATCGTAAAATTTAATAATAGAAAGTATAATAATTTGTTAATAATAAATTGATTTGATAGAGTTGTTTTTATCGGTGCTCAAGATCAACCAAAAGAATCAATCTAATCAATGATTCAGCAATTATTATTATTATTATTCATATAATGATGATGATTATTAATGTCTTATTATAATGTAAATAATTAGCACAAATGTAAATATTTTTGCACATTACTGTATATATTTCAGATCTGGCCATGTATCCGCCACCACCGAGTTATACTCGCCTATATCAGTGCTACCCTAGTCCACCAGGGTATTATTCGACAAGATACCTACCAGGTCTGTAACATATGCATGTATTTAATATTCTTCTTCTTCTATTTTTTTGTACATGGTGTATCCTAAGGATGGGCTATTAAAAGTATAAAAATTCTAATTGACGATATATCTTATTTATAATGTCGATATTTGGAATACGAATATTGTGGCCCATCGCCAGGGACGCCAGGACACACCCTGTATACCGGGTCTTTCCTCTACATATGGTTAATTCTTGCGAAATTCTTATTAGCTGCCGAGCGATTCGAAAAATATTTCAAGGATTTATAGAAGGGTGCCTCGAGATTATTTTAGCAAAATTGGAACCTCGTAGCTCGTTTGGAAGTTAGCCAAAAAATGCTCGTTTTAGACAATGTTGCGACTTGAAAAAATGAGATAAGCAAGTGTGTTTAGTTCATTTTTTAAAATTGCAATATTGCCTGAAACGAGCGTTTTTCCACCAACTTCTAAATAAGCTACGAGGTTCTAATTTTGGTAAAATGATCTCGACCCACCCTTCTACAAGTACTTGAAATATTTTTTAAATTGCTCACCCACAAATGGGAGTTTCATAATTTAGAAGAAACCGCCCTGTACATGTGTACTTGACTTTAGATCTTCTATTTTAATTAAATAGAAAGTTTGGTAGCCAGAACTGTTTTCATTAATCATTTCTTCTTCATTATAACAATAATAATTAAGGTAAATGATTGATTGTGGTAGTTGTGAATCTGTTCTATGTTTTCAAAATAAAATGCACAATCTATTTAGTAGGCTATGGAAGCATAGCAAGATAATAATATCGATTAAAGTATGTACAGTCAGATTTAAGTTTATCAAAAGTTGTGGTGTACTTTTAATATAATTAATTCGATGACTCTTTGGATAACCATAACGGTAAAAGCGCTTTGACTTAAAATCTGTCAGTAAGAATGGGAATATTTGAATACTAACAAGCCATAGTACCTACGTTTGATTTCAATCTAGACGTAGTTTGTTTGAAATTCACCTGACATTGATTTAGGGGAAAGATCCGAAAATTTCCATAAAATCTCGAAATGTATTACAATTCGTTTTGTTTCCAAGAATTCCATGTGATAAATGATTAGAATTTGATGTACCTATGTATATATATTTTCTGATCGTATCACATTAAATTCATAGTCTTTTGTAAACGTGTCAGAATTAGAGATTTATTATTTAATTTTCTATTGTTCCAAAGCAGTAACTCTTTTATATAATCATTCACTGATAATTCAATCACTTATCAGCAGAGACCGGATTTTGGTGCACTTGTGACCGTGGCTTGAGATACTTATCCATACTAAAACATAGTAAGCGCCTAGTAAATTCACTGCCGCCTATACCGCCTATAACAGCATCGCTCGACTGTTAGATAGTTCGGACTGTGACGTCAGCTCACCAAAATCTGGTCTATACTTATTAGAGATTCACTAGAAGAAATCAATTTTGTGCAAAATGATTCGTTGGAATTCCTGTTGAGCAATTCGAAAAATATTTTAATTATTTGTAGGGTACTCTCCATAGATGCTATTAGGTATAGCAAAATTAGAACTTTGTAGCTCATTAGTTGATCAAAAAACGACCGTTTCTATAACTTGCTACACACTTAAAAATACTCGTAAGTATTCGAGTGACTCGAGAATCCCCCAACATTGATCAATGGTGTGCGAGTCGTCGAGTCATTCTTTATGTTTTTGTGCATTCAGCTCGTTTTCGAACATGCAGGCCCGACAAGAGCCAGGGGGAGCAGGGTATTTTCCCCCAGGACCCGGCATCCCTACAGAGGTTCACAAGCGCCCCGAGAATATTTTCTTTGAATTTCGTTCAACACATATTTGAACTTTAAGTGAACTAACATGCTGTTTTGTATTTTTTCATAATTTTACCTACACCGTGTGCTTGTTTTATATATGGTCAATTCTTATGGAACTCCTGCTAGTTGGCATAGTAATTCATATTTCAAAGATTTGTAAAAGGACCCCTGAAGATCGTTTTAACAAAATTCGAACCTCGTAGCTCATTTAGAAGTAGGTAAAAAAAACGCTGGTTTTGAACAGTGTTAGAAAAACCAACTTAACACGCAAAACGACTAAGAATGACTCGAGGATCCTCCTAATATTGACTTTTTTTCGTTTTTCTCCATTACATTCTAAAAACAATGCGACATTTTCATTTATTCCAGAATATAATGAAGAAAAACGAAAAAAATCAGTGTTTAAAGTGTCATTTTTAGTCGTTTCATGTGCTCAGCTCGTTCTTGACAACGGTAATAGTTCAACATTCTTTGACCAATTTCCAAATAAGCTACGGGGTTCTAATTGTACTAAAATGATCTGCAGGGATAGGCCTACACATCCTTAGAGATATTTTTAGAATCGCTCGCCAAAAGTTTCATAAGAATTGACCATTATAAAAATAATGGAGCGATTTGAATAATACTAAAAGTATTTATTGAGTAGTCCTTGGAGAACATATTAGCAAAAATTACGACCACGTAGCTCATTTGGAAGTTGGTCAAAGACGCTCACTTTTATGATGTCGAGACATTGGCTAACCAACTGCACGCTTGGAACGATCCTCCCAACATTGATTTTTTTGTTGTTTTTTTATTTTCTTCTGCATTTTCTCTAGAACGCTGTGAAAAAAAACGAAAAAAATCAATGTTGAGAGAATTTGTCACACGTTCTGTGTGTGTAATTGATTTTTGAAAATCGCGATATTGTCCAAATCGAGCACCTTTTTGACCAATTTCTAAATAAGCTACGAGGTTCTAATTTTGCTTAAATGTTCTCTAGAGACTGTCCTAAAAATTCATAGAATATTATTCGAATTGATCGATTATTTTGGTAGAAACGGTAAAATTGGACAATTCGGGACGGGACACAATGTATGTAGGTATATCTCAGAGGGCGGGAGGGGGGACGACTAGTAAAATATGATAATTCGTTGCGGGACACTCTGTATGTATATCTCAGATGGCGAGGGTGGTGGCGGTAAAGACTAGCTCTCCTCGGGGCCGACTGAATATCTCGGCGGAGCTGCGAACGTGGCTACATTGTCTAAAACGATTTTTGACCAAGTTACAAATAAGCTATGAGGTTCTAATTTTGCTAAAATGATTTTCTTCAAATTCTTCAAAAATTTGTCGAATCAAATCCGTATAATAGCTGACGATGGATAGATAATATTCCGAAAAAATTGTGTAATTATTTTATTTTCCAACATTTGAAAATTATAGAAACTTTCATCTAATTGTAAGTGGAAATTATTGTTTGTACTAAAATAAGGCATTTTTTTGGGGGCAGAAAATTTCAATCCCAATAATAAAATTTGAAATAAGTCATTTACTAAAATTGTAGAATTCGAGCCTGAATTTCCACAAATTGTTGAATTGTATTATTAAATTAAATTAATTTTAATTTTTCTAATTGTAAATATTTAGAAATGTATCGCGATTATCAACAAATATATCACAGAATAAATTGTAAAAAACAACAACAACAATCTAAATTTCATGCTCATACAACAAATTTATGCCTACCTCTATGATAAATAGAAATTTAAAAAATCCATTTACTATATTTAATTATCGTAATAACTTGTAAATTACTTATTTTACGAGAAAACTTTATCATATCCTATATGGGTGTGGTGATTAAAGTACTAACGAGTTTTGAACTTGGTTGGATATTTAAACTTGTTAGTAAACTTATAAACAAGACATTATTTTAACGAATCTAATTATTTTTAAATACACACACACATACACATACACAATTTTCTTATACTTACACACCTATATGATAATTTTACTTTTATTATTTCCTTATAATAATCTTCATATGGATAACCAATTGATCTAACAATAAGTACAAATTAAAGGAAATACTTGTACAAGTATTTGTACAACAAGTATAAAAAGTCGAAAACAACAAGCAATCTAATAGAAATCTTAATTTTGTTAATATAAAACTATAATGAATATTTAAAAACATAAATTATTTAAATTTTTCAAGCCATTCACTGCATCCAATATTTAACAATGATTGATAACTATATTATCTCGTTATTATTCTGAATTATAATATTAATTAAAATATATAAATAAATAAATTAATAGACAATTAGAGAATATTTCGTTACGCTAATTTTCACTGAATTTACTTTTACAGCAATAACAATAATTTTAAAAAAAAAGTAATAATAACACGACTCGTCTTCGTTGCATTAAACTGATTAATTAAACAATGATAATATGATAGGATTCAAGTTGTTTTTCTGACAACATCTTTACATTTATTTTATTGAATTTTCCATTGTTGTAACACGTCTAATGTTTGTTCTCTTATATGTTGTTTGTTGTTGCCGTGGGAAATTTGAATTATGCATAAACTAGGATTTGTAGTATGTTTTTGTTGTTGTTGGTTGTTGTTGTTGTTGTTGTTATAGATAGTGGCGTGTAGATGTTGAACTAATTGCCAGGTACAGCAGGTAAAATAGTAAAATAAGACGTTTATAGACCGAATAGAATCAAGTTCTATTTCGATTCCTATTATTATTCAATCAATATTACAATTAAATGACAATTTAGAAATTCCTATTATTTTAATAAATTTTTTTTTATAAATTATAGAAATTGTTAAAATCTGGAATCTTTAAGTTTCTCTACCAGTTTTCGATTTATTAGAGTGTAACATATTCATGGATTATTACAAATATTGATCGTTTATTATCAGTCAATTACGATACTTTCAAATATCTTACTATCAATTAATCAATTTAATTTAAAAAAAAATAGTAATTATTGTTATTTTTGTAGGTCGTGGAAAGGTGCATCATCAAATTAATGTATAACATCATGTTTTTTTCCTAGTCTTTAAATCAATTAACATACATTTTCACTAAAATTGAGCCACCCAATCTTCTTGTGACTTTAAATTTCTCTGTATACAGGGTGATTCAAGAGGATGTGCCATTAAATGTATAACAAGTTCTAATTGATTAAAGTCCCCTGAATTTTCTCTAGAAATTATTTTCATTGTATTAGCTACACCCTTTATTTTGGGTAGTGCATTCTCTCTTATTTTAAATGGAATAGTATATTTTTATTGCATTTATTAATTCTTT
>JAZBGW010001357.1:0-14253 GCA_037464815.1 Mylabris variabilis
TCAATTTCATCTAATTTTCTCCCCTGAAAGAAGATATAAAACATAGAAGGCTTAGGAAAACAACTTTCAATTCAATTGTCACAATTAATATGAAGACCATTAATTAATTTTAGACTATTTCAATGGAGAAAAATTGGAGAAATTGGTAATTAATTAAATTAGTATTTATTACATTTGCTTTTTGTGAATGTAGAATGTCCTAAAGTTGTAAAAAACATACAGAATGTTCAATATTAACGTCATTTATAATATTTTGTCAATTTCTATGCATTTCATTATAGCGGCATAGGCGCCTAGCCGTGGGGGGGAAGGTGATTGGACGAAATTAAAATTTCAAATAACTGAAAAATTATCAAAGATGGGTATAGGGAATACTAATACAGTTCGATACAGAATTTTTTTATCTATCTAGTCATATAAAGAAAAATATGGTGTTTCATTTAAAATAAGCAAGATATCCCTCTTTGAAAATGACCTAAAAGAAAAATTTATTTCAGCCAAACGTTGAAAGGTACTTGAATTTTGTCTAAACTGATAAAAATTACATTATTTCTACTATCTAAATTCCAAATTTCTACATTTTAAATGTTATAGTTTCAAAAACACTGCAAATTTTAACATGGCACTAAAAACTGAAATATCTGAAAAACTTTCAGCGCTAGACCATGGATCATGTTATCAAAGTCCCCTTCGAGTTCATCAAAGAATACAAAACTACAATAAAAAAATATACCATTCTATTTAAAATAAGAGAGTAGGGTGCACTAATTGCCCATGCTCTTGAATCACGCTGTATATAAACTGACTTTCTAGCCTTGAGGATCTTATTTTCGAAAAATCTCTCCCATGTGTACATTTTTATAATTCGTATTGCTGATAAAGCTTCCTGTGTTATCTGTAAACGTTCATCGCTTCTTTTACACATCTTTGTTCGTAATTTTGCACACCATCTACCCAATAGAACTACAACAATTACCAAATAATTACACACATATAGAAAAATAAATGGAAAAACTCACTTTGTATGGGGAAAACGATGAAATAGAAGCTAATACCGGCCAATGCCGCCATTCCAATTTTATTATAAATAAAATAACAAATTACAAAAGTTTTAACAATACCGATCCAAACATCATTAGCGTATTGTATGAAAACTTCAAAAGCTGTCACATCTTTTGTTATCAATGTTACAATTTTACCAATTGAGAATTCAATACCCGGTTCTATTTTCTTCAAAGCTTTCCGATAGAGTAACGAACAAAAAGCTGTACGTACACGTAAACCGAGATTCATAAGAAAGAAATGATAATTATGTACGTAAATACAATGGATTAGATTTAAACTAATTAAAAGACAAGCATAGAAATGTGCATCGAATTCTGTTATATCATTACGATTCGGATCGAAATAAGCTACAAGTTTGCCTAAAGCTTTCGGTTGGAGTATTCTATAAGGAAAATTTGAATTATTAAAATTGTATAGTTAAATTTAATTCAATTAATTATTACATAATTGTAGTTTTAACAAATAATTGTAAACATCCAATGGCTAAATATTCCCAACCGTAACATTTCCATAATAATCGAGTTATAGACACGTTTTTTTTGTTACGTTTCTGTTTCTCCCATTCTTGTTCTAATTGATCGCCCAATTTCTTTGATTCCAAACATTTCACCACTTTATACAGATCGTTCTCTTTAATATCGTAATTGTAGCCTTTTTTAAATAATTCAAATGTATAACTAGAAGTATTTATTGTAATTGATCAAATGGGTTATTCATCAATTCTATAAGAATGCTTACAAAAATGTTAGGATTGATATAATATTTGCTTTCTCTCTGGGATTAATTTTACGTCGTCCATTTTGTAAATGGTCCATATCTGGATGCTGTGTGTGTGTGTGTATAATAAACAACCACTATTGTATCACTGTCATTGCTAAAGTGAAATAAATCAATTAGTCTTACACAAAAGTCTCTATTGTTACCTACTATTTAGTTATTATTATTCTTATCTAATCCCAAGTCAACAATAGAGAAAGAAAAAAAATGTAGAATTACGCAAATAGATTTTTATCAAACAATTGTTTTAAATACAAACATAGATGGGCCTATCTGTCTTAATGAGGAAATCAAGGTATTTATGTTTGTTGGAATTTTTCGATTCGTATATAATTTAATCAGGTTTTTTTTCAAGTTATAATTTTATACCGCTATATTGCTCTAAAAGTAGACGTTTCGTATGAAATTCCTATTAATTGTCGAGTGATTCAAAAAATCTTTCAAGGATTTGTAGGAGGGTGTCTAGAAATCATTTTCGCAAAATTAGAAGCTCGTAGCTCATTTTTAACTTGGTCAAAAACACAAGGCCGTTGTAAGGATATGTGCCGCCTTTAGGCAAACAATTTTATACCCCCTTTCTCTCTCTTAAATGGTTATCAAAACCCTTTGTCGCTTGTAATTTTTCCAAAAATGCAACTTTCAACATGGAGGCAAGTCCTTCATCAATGATTAAGATGATCTAGGACTATTGCGTCCTAAACTCCAGATTAAAATGGAGAATTCGGTTCTACAGCCTTATAAAGGTGCCTGAATCTCCTTTCCTAAACAATTCTGTAGAAAAATTGGTGCTTTGTAATTAAAATGTATTAAAATCAAAAACCACTACTCCAGGTACTCTCCAATTAATGAATCGTCTACTTTTAGAGCAACTTAGCGGTATATTTGTTAAAAAAATATAATAAAAACCAATGTTATTAAAATGTAGCCGACAATAGTACGATAAATTTCTCATATTTATTGAATTAATGCGATTAATTAATTGTTAGTAAATAAACACTGAAATTATCGGTCATTATAGTTATTTAGAAGAAATTGTAAACATAATGATAATAGTTTATAGTAAACGCTTCCATTGAAATTAGAAAAATTGTTCAATAAACACAAGAAAAAAAAAATAGAGTCGGTAGTATTCTCTAATTGTAAGATTATAAATTAAATTATCTTACTTAATGAATTTCTCAATTGCTCTACTTACTCTATAATTGACAATAAAACATCTTAACATACTTAAAATGAACTAAACAATAGTTTTAAACAAGCAAATACGCATCCGTATCATAATTTTCTCGTATCAGAACAATTTTAATCTTTTCTTTGGAATAAGAGCGTCCATGATTTCTAAAATAAAAAAGTGGGTCGCTTTGTTTGCTGTTACATCAACGATAAATTGACTGTAATTGTATTAGAGATGTAAATTATATACCGGGTGATTCACAAAAACGAAAAGTTCTTATGGCATAAAATATTTTAAAGATGTGTAGCGAGGTTCCCAGAGAACTTTTTAGTAAACTTGGGGCCTTGTAGCTCATTGGGGAGTTAGTCAAAAAACGAACATTGATTTTCTTTCGTTTTTCTCCGTTGCATCCTAGAAAAAATGCGAAATATTCCCACCTGTTCCAGAATAAAATGGAGAAAAACGAAATAAATAACGCTGGGAGGATTCCCGAGTCGAGTCTAAGTCGTTTTGCTTGTTTATTTGGTTTTTGAAAATTGTGATCTTATTCAAACCGAACTCTTTTTGACCAACTCTTAAATCAGCTATGAGGTTCTAATTTTGATAAAATGTTCTATAGGAACCCTCCTATAAATCGCTCACCAAATAATGGGAGTTACCATAAGAAATTTTAGTTTTAGGTGAATCACCCAGTATGTGTATTGTGTTATTAACAAAATAGCAAGTAAAATTTTCATAGAATTGAATTACAAAAATCTCCTTTTTTTTGTATGATAATGATAAAAACGGTTATTTAAATTAATTTAACTCGGTTTATTTTTTAAGTAGAAATTGTATTCATTTTTGTCTTTATTGTGTTATTATCTTATCATTTTATACAACTTTAAGTAATTTATGTGTAATTATAATAATTGTACTATTTATTTATCGTGCAATAGTCATGAATAAATCATCAGTTTGAAATAAAAATGATTCATTTAAATTAATAATAATTGTTGAAAAAAATTTTAAGAAAAATTTTTATCACTTTTATTTTTGTTTTAAAATTCATTCAACATTTCACTCATTTTTTAATAATTATCGTATCAATAAACAAAAGGTACGAAAATAATTACAGCAAATTATTATTAACAATAATTTTTTTCTAAATTTTTTTTCTAAAAATAGGACTGAAAACCACTCTCTTTATTAAACAATAATATACAGGATGTCCCATAAGTCACGCATTCCCTTCTAAAAAGCAGATAGGGGATGAAATTCTAAGACGAAAATTTCTGTACTATTTTGTCATCTAACGCTCAGGTAATTAATTATTAATTAAATAATGCAGCCAATCAGGTGCTCGCTATAGCGATAAAGACGATAGAGACGGAAAGAGTCTTGATGGAAGCGGACCAGTTAGCAGGCTAACAAGACAACAGTTCAAACTAAGAGAGCACCTGATTGGCTACTTAATTTAATGAATTACTAATTACCTGTGAGTTTTAGGAGGAATTGATCCTATGAATTCACCTAAAGTGGCCACAATTATCATTAAAATATAATCATTGAAGCGTTTCTGTTGTCAACAGTGGCGGAACTAACATCAAATTTTAAGGTGGGCCAACTTAATTTTCGGTGGTAACCTCATTTAACAAAAATACATTCAGATTTGAAAAAAAAATGACTTGGTATCTGTGATCATACAAATATTGTGGTATTCATTTTAGAAAAACGTTTTCCATAAAAAATTTTAGAGATTATTTGCGGATGGGCATATGGGTAGGCACAGACTTTTCAGGTAGGCGCCTGACCTGTAGTTCCGCCACTGGTTGCCAATAATAAAAAAGTCGCTTTATATATTCAAATTTTTATTGTATCATCCATCTCACAAACATAAATTTATTAGAAAAAAATCAAGTGATTGAAAAGTGGTAAATTTATAAAAATTAATCAACGTAAACGAAACGAAGCTTGCCAATATCAAGTTGTAGGTATTTTTTTTTTTAAGTACAATTATAGAGAGTGATTTTCTGTATATTATTTATGTTTTTTTAATCATTTTATAAAACAAACTATTTTTATTCGCTAATAAATTCTTTGGTTGATCAATTTCAACAACACACCCATCATTGATAACAACAATTAAATCTGATTGTAAAACGGATTTTAAACGGTGTGCAATCACCAATAAAGTACATTGTGAGAAATTCTCATTAATAACATTATGAATAATTTGATCAGTTTCATCATCTAAATTAGCTGTTGCTTCATCCAATATAATAATTTTATTATTACGTAACATAATACGTGCTAAACAAATTAATTGCTTCTGTCCACTACTTAAATTACTATTATCAATATTTGTATTTAAATTATTATTATTGAAAATATGGTTTAATTGTGTTTTCTTAATAACACACCATAATTCTTCATCTTGATAACGACATAATGGATCTAAATTCTCACGTAATGTACCCATAAATAATATTGGATCTTGTGGTATAATACCAAGATTAGAACGTAAACATTCTAATGATAATTCACAAATATCTTCTTTATCAATCAATATAGTACCTTTAATATCATATAATCGAAATAATGCAGATATAATTGATGATTTACCAGCACCAGTCCGGCCAACTATACCAATTTTTTGTTTGGCATTCACTTGAAAATTGATATTTTTCAAAATTGGTTTCGTTTTTTTATTGTAATACATTGATACGTTATCAAAACGAATTTTGCCTTCTTTTGGCCAACAGATAGCACTACGTCCACCATTTTGTTCCTGTTCAATTTCTGTATATTCTAAAGCACGTTCCACTGATGTCATTTGATTACTGAATTCGGCCCATTGTCGTATGCCATACTGTAAAAGACCGGTAAGGCTGAAAGCTTGCGAAATGGCCAAACCAACATTGCCCACACTTGTATCTTGGAACAAAACAAAACAGAAATATTAAGACACATACAGATCTAAAAAAAAAAATAGACTTGGTATCTTTGATCATAGAAATATGGTGGTATTCATTCTATAGGAAAACGTTATTCATATAAATTCTTAGAGATTATTTATGGGTATGCATAGACTTTTCAGGGTCGGCGCATGCGTAGGCCCACCTGTAGTTCCGCCACTGATTATATTCTATGATTAGAGATCGAAACTAGCTTACCATACAATCAATAAACTTTTTATTATCAATTCGATTAAAAAAAATATCAATCTGTCTTACCCATTGGTAATAATAAGAGTCGTGCAATCACTAATGCAACAAATAATGAACACATCCCATCTAGAATGAAACCTAAAGCTCTAATACTGCATTGTAACGTATAATTGGCTGATGTGAATAAATTCTGGTGTTTATCGAATTCATCCATAACGACTTGTTGAGCATTAAAAGCTCGAATTGTCGTCAAACCTTCCAAGCTAGCATTTAAATGTCCAATCCAAGGACTACGGGCTATAACAAAGATATAAATGTTAATTTCTCTATTTTGATACTATAATTTATTACTTATTGAATCCAAGCGTTGTAAACTTTGTCCAGTTCTTTGATAAATATATCGAATACAGTAAGCAATCGAGAAGAGTACCGTAAATGGTAATAGAAAAATTGGATTCACGATTGAAACAAGTACAACAACACCAATTAAATGTAACCACAACTGTAATTTGAATTGTTTTAGATTAATTTTAAAGCAAATATTTTTATTTGGACTTACTTCAAAACAACTATCAATAGTGAAAGGTAGATGTTCATCAATCATTGATAAATCTTTAGAGAAACGATTCAAAATATTCCCGACGAAATACGTATCAAAGAATTGCATTTTCGCTTTAAATATTGTTGTTATCATAAATTTGTGTAGACGAATCGAGGCACGTCGCATAAACGTAAAAAATACAAATGATTTGATCAAAACTAATGCTGAAATTGTTGCTATAGATGCTGAAAAAAATTGAAATAATTTCGAACGTTTCTCTAATGTATCTTGATAGATTGTCGAATTCGTTTGATTCTTCATTATCAAATCGGATATATTCTGTTCAACAGTCACCCAATTACTTAAAACTTTCTCACTATAACTACCACTAGCTTGTAGAATTAAATAAACGAAAATTATTAACGAGAATGCAAATAAACCGCCACCGAATTGAAGGAATTTCTTATAAACCCCAAATTCAACTTTGCCTGATTTTTTACTTTCATAATACATTTTACTATCGTCAATATTTGTATTTTCATGATAATCAGAAATTATTGGTGTCTTATCAATATCACTATCATCATCATCATCATCATCATCATTATCATCTTCTACGTTTTTTAAATGATTCTCTTCTAATTTAATAAAATTATTATTAATCGTTAGAATATTGTCAGCTTTACGGAGATATTTTTGATTGTTTGTAACGAAAACACACAATTTATCTTTTAAAAATTCTCGTATACAGTTCTTGAAAATCAAATCAGCTACTTGTCCATTTAATGCAGCCAAACAATCATCTAATAGATAGATATCAGCATCTTTATAAATTGCACGTGCCAAATTGATACGTGCTTGTTGGCCACGACTTAAATTCACACCACGATCACTAATCACTGTATTATCACCACAATTCAATAAATTTAAATCGTAATTCAAATCACAAATATCCAAAATTTTCTGATAACGTTTCTCAATATAATCCTCACCAAATAGAATATTTTGTCGGATTGTTGATGGATACAACCACGGTTCTTGGGGTGCATACGATATACGTCCAATAATCTCTAAATCACCCCCTACTATCGGATATTCTTTTAATATTGTTTTGATTAGTGTTGTTTTACCACAACCAATATGACCGGTAATAATATTTAAGCCTTGTGGAATTTTTAAAGAGAGATTATCGAAAATTTCTATTTTATTTATTTTAATTGTAGCATTTTTAAAAGTTATTTTCGGTATTGTTGTTGATATTGTTGTTTCTGGATAATTGTTGAATTTTGTAATTTCCCCACTATTCAATAGAGTCGATAATCGTACATTTATTGCAACTAATTCAGCCAAATGTAAAACACCTAATGGTATTATAATTGATAATAAAAGTCGCAATTTACCAAAACAACTCATTATAAAATAGACTAATTCAGCTGTTAAGAAATTACCAAGCCATACATACGTTAAAATTAATAGAAAAAATGAAACTTTAGTCGATAAACTACCAATTAATAGACTTGTAATTTCCATCCAGATCAATTTATGGATAGTATTGACTTCCTTCCTAAAAGATTAACGAAATTAATTACACACAATAAATGAGCATTATTTAAAATTCCTACTTTCTGGCATCGGAGATTTTGTTTAAAAAAAACTTCTCCCACGTGTACATTTTAATAATTTTTATTGTTGAGAAAGCTTCCTGTGTGCGTTGTAAACGTTCATCGGTCTTCTTATTGGTTTGTAACCGGAATTTTGTCGTCAATCGACCGATAATTGCTGAAAATTTACCAAATTTAATAACGCTCTAATATTTAGCATCAACGTTATTTTTAATACTTTGTATCGGTAAAAGAATTAGAAAGAATCCAATACCAGCAAAGGCAGCATTACCAATTTTAATATAAACAAGATATGATACAAGAATTATATGAAGTAAACCAATCCAGATTTCATTACCAAAATAGATAATCATCTCAAATGTAGCAACATCTTTTGTAATCATTGTAATAATTCGACCTATAGTAATTTTATTTAATGCTTCATTGGTGAGTTTCAAACATTTTCGATAAATTAATGAACAAACAGCTGTACGTATACGAATACCTAATTCACAAACAGCCAACATATAATTTTGGATAAAGATGAAATTTATCAAATTTGTTAAAATGAAAATTGAAGCATACAAATAAGCATCGTTTTTTGTCATTTTCGTTTGTCCTGGTGCAAAGTACGATACAAGCTTACCTAAAGCTTCCGGTAATACTAATCTGTAAAATTATTATTATTTGTAGATTTACCTTGAATTTCTATCGTTTATATAATATATAAAAAAATAATAATCAACTTACATCATAATTGAGCTCATGATTAATTTTATAATACCTAAAATTATATAATTTCTACCGAAACAACGCCACAATACACGATATAATGATGGTGTCTTATTTCGGATTCTCTCCATTTCCCATTCATTCTCCAATAAATTGCCCAAATTTTTCGAATCACAACTCTTTAAAACTTGATACAAATCGTCTTGATTTAGATTATTACGGTAGCCTTTTTTAAACAACTCTAATGTGTAACTATAGATTTAATTAATTAATTAATTATTTTTATTCTAATTCGGTATTACTTACTAAAATGTTATTGATGAAATTATATTTGCTGTATCTTTGGGATGTGGTTGGCGTTTAATTTGATTTAAATCGTTCATGATTTTGATTCTTTAATTTTTCTTTCGTTTACGGACGGAACGGACGGACTGAATGTTTTCTCACAGCCAAACAGAAGTCGAGATAAATAAATTTATTTAGCGGAAACACTAATATATATTTAATATAATCACAGAGGCAGAACAACAAGTACAGTTGTGGACGTAACATAAATGATAATGATCGAGCTTTTTTTCTGCTATCATTAATTGATGATGACGTTTTTTTTGTTGTTGTTGTTGCTGCTACTGTTCTTGGTGTTGTTATAATCGTTTAAAACTTTTACTTATTTTTTTACATTTACTCTTTTCAGATTTTCTTAATTCTTATCAAAGATGTGGTGGAAGTTGTTATTATGTCTTTCATCATAATTGCTTGAAAATTACAGATACACTTGTTCCCCTCCGTTTTTTTTTTATTTTTATTTTGTTGTATTCTCAATCAATTAAATAGTGAAATAATTTTTATAAATTAAGCCTTCAAATGATTCTTTCATCAATTTTAACTATTTGAACTCAGATGTGAACTAAAAGGTTATAAATCGGTATTTTTAGCGAATTTTAGTTTACAAATCGTAAAAAGGGGCCTTTTAGTGTCTAATTGTGAATTGAATTGTTGCCTTTTAGTCTAGATTTTGAAGAAAACTTATCGGTTGAGATCAATACAAACTGAGCTTGATTTTAATATTTTATTCGAATAATACTCTATTCGAGGTGCACTCCATTCGAATTGAGATCGATGCAAATAATACTCCATTCGAGTAGAGAAAAATGCTGGAATTGTAATGGATGATGTTAATTTTAACATGGCTCAATTTATGCTAGTATATAGCGTTAAATTTCGTTGAACTTTTTGTATGGTGTACGTACTTTGTTTTACCTATTTTAAAATGTTTTTGTAATTAGAAAAATACAATGAGAGGTTTGTTTAAATGAAGAAATTGATTGTAATTGTACTTTAATTTATATCTAAAATGTTGGTAAATAGTAAATGATTGAGATAATTTTGAAATTCTTCTAAATCTGCAGAATACCTCAGACCATCTTCTAATTGCCCTATTATCAGTTTCCAAATTTTTGCAGAATTTAATATAAATAAGTCAGGTCATGTCAGGTTAGATTTTTTTAAAAATTTGCATTCACTAATTTTCCGATATCAAATTCAGCAAAAATTTGAGAATTATTGATTTGACACTTGACCTTACAACTATTCTGAAAAGCTTTATTATAATAATAACAATAATAATAATAATTAAGTATTATTAAAATCATTTCAACAAATTCGCCTGTTTAACCATTTTATAAAATAGACCATCTTTATTCTTTAATAATGAATCTGGTTGATCGAATTCAATAATTCTACCATTATCAATGACCATAACACGATCTGATTGTAATACAGAATGTAAACGATGTGCTATTGTAATTACTGTACTTTTTGAAAAGTATTCACGTATTGTTGAATGTATTAAAAATTCCGTCTCTGGGTCCATATTAGCTGTTGCTTCATCTAATACAATAATTTTATTTTTACTAATTATAGCACGTGCTAAACAGATTAATTGTCTTTGGCCTGAACTAAAATTCGTACCACTTTCACTTATATGAAAATCAAGACTTTGAAATGTATCTTTTAATTTAACAGCATCTATAGCACGCCATATATTATCATCATCGTATCGATTAAGTGGATCGATATTTGAACGTAATGTACCAGTAAATAATACTGGATCTTGTGGTATTATTGCCATGTTAGAACGTAGAAATTCTAATGATAATGTCATTATATCAACATTATCAATCAATATTGTACCTTCATAATTGTATAATCGAAATAATGTGTTGATTATTGATGATTTCCCAGCACCGGTACGTCCGACTATTCCAATCTTTTCGCATGGTTCAATTGTAAAATTGATATTCTTTAAGACGTACTCTTTCGATTTCTTATATGTTAAATTAACGTTTTTATAATGGATACGACCAATTTGTGGCCAATTCGGTAAGGTTTGTCCTGATTGTTTTAGTTCAATATCAACATTGGTGTATTCAATGGTACGTTCCACTGATGTCATTTGACTCTCAAGATCGGCCCATTGTCGGATCGCCCATTGCAACATTCCCGTCAATAATGAGGCTTGTGTTATAGCCAAACCGACATTCCCGGCTTCTTTATCTAGAATTTGTTATTTTGTTCAATTTAATTTATAGTAACTTAAAAAATATCGGGCAATTCACCTAAAACGAAAAGTGCTTATGACAAATGCCATTATTTGGCGAGCGAATCGAAAAATATTTCAAGGATTTGTAGAAGGGTCGCTAGAGAACATTTTAGCAGAATTAGAACCTCATAGCTCATTTGGAAGTTGATCAAAAGATGCTCGTTTCTGACGATGCTGCGATTTTCAAAAACAAACTAAACACGCAGAACGACTTAAGGATCCTCCCAACATTGTTGTTTTTCGTGTTTCTCCATTTTATTCTAGATCAGGTGGGAATGATTCGCATTTTTTCTAGAATGCAGTGAAGAAAGACGAAAAAAATCAATGTTGAGGAGGGTCTTCGAGTCATTCTTAGCCTTATTCAAAACGAGTGTGTTTCGACCAACTTCCAAATAAGCTACGAGGTTCTAATTCTGTTAAAATGATCTCCAAGGACTACTCTATAAATCCTTGAAATATTTTTCGAATCGCTCGCCAAATAATGGGAGTCGCCATAAGACCTTTTCGTTTTAGGTGACTCATCCGGTATCTAGATATATATATTACATTTATCATCGATTAGAAATTTTAAAATTATAATCGTAATGAATAGACAACATAATAAATCTAAAACGAAACCGAATGATCTACTTGAACATTGCAACATATGAAATGTTGATGTATACAGGTCTTGATGCTTATCGAATTCATATTCGAGAATATCTTGAGTATTGTATGCTCGAATTGTTGTCAAACCTTCTAAGGAAGCATTCAAATGGCCGATAACAGGACTACGTGCTGAAAAAATAAAATAAACAATCGAAAATCGTTGATATAAAAAAGCTACACCACTTACTTGCCGAATCCAAACGTTTTAAACTCCGTCCAGTTCGGATGTAATATTTCCGAATTATGCCAAGGATCATAAAGAGAACAACGGCAAATAAGAGATAATAATAATCAACGGTTGCAATCAAGATAATCACACCGGTTAAGAAACAAATCAGCTATAACAATAACAATTTTAAATAAATGTTGTATACCGGGTGATTCACCTAAAACTTGCATTATTTGTTGAGCGAATGGAAAAATATTTCAAGGATTTATAGAAACGTCATTAGAGAACATTTTAGCAAAATTAGAACCCTTTTAGCTCATTTGGAAGTTGGTCGAAAAGCGCTTGTTTTGGAAAAAGTTGCGATTTTCAAAATAAGTCGCAAACCTTCCCTAGATTGATTTCTTTCATTTGTCTCCATTCCTTTTTCCAGAATAAAATGTAAAAAACGAAAAAAATCACTGTCGGGAGGGTGTACGAGTCATTCTTAGTCGTTTAACGTGTATAACTCGTTTTTGAATATCGCGAAACGAGCAATTCTTGACTTCAAAATGAGCTACAAGGCTCAAATTTTGCTAAAATGTCCTCTAGAGGCCCTCCAATAAATCCTTGAAATATTTTTCGGTTCGGAAGTTGCTATAAGAACTTGTCGTTTTAAATGAATCACCCTGTATAAAGTCTTGAATAAAACTTACCCTTGTACACTCGTAGGTAACAAATGGTAAATATTCATCGATTGTTCCTAAATCTTTCGAGAATCGATTCAAAATATTACCGATATAATGCCAATCAAAGAATCCCATTGTTGCATTAAACATTGCTGATATCATCGATTTATGTAAATTGACTGAAGCACGTGTAGAAAAATTAAAATGTGCTATCGATCTAATTATAACAAGAATTGTTGATCCTATTATCATACACGTATAAATTTTTAATATTTTTAAATGTTTTCGATATGCTATCTCATATTCTATAGTGTTTGTTTGATTGAAAGCTTTAAAATCAGAAATATTTTGTTCAATATTAGCCCATACTGTTACTAATTTCTCTGTATAACTGATTGCAGCTTGAGAACCAGCAAATATTAAAAATATCAATAATGCAAGTAGAATACCACCACCGAAACGATAATATTGTTGATAAACTTTCAAATCAACACTACCGATTTTATTGATTTCATGATAGATATTATTGGATTTTGTATTCGTGGTAGTTTTCAATAATTTCGTATCATCTCTATCATTATTATCATTATCATCATGTTGTAGTTTATCAATCGGTATATTATCGATAATATCCTCATCGATCAGTTTATCTTCATCGCCAACAATACGATCGATTTCATCTTCTGGTAATTCTGATGGTTTTGTTATCGATACTATCGTACCATTTTCTATTATTATAACATTATCAGCTTGTTTTATATGATTTGGATTGTTTGATACAAGAATAATTAATTTGTTTTTCAATAATTTCTTTATACATTCTTTAAATACGAAATCTTGTACGGTTGCATCCAATGATGATAGACAATCATCAAGTAAATAGATATCGCTATTTTTATAAACAGCACGTGCTAAATTGATACGTGCTTGTTGGCCTTTACTTAAATTCATACCACGATCACCAATAATTGTTTGATCACCATGATCAAAAGTTTTAATATCATATTTCAAGGCACATACCTCCAATACGTTTTGATAACGTTCACGATCGTATCGTTCACCGAATAAAATATTTTGTCGAATTGATGATGGAAACACCCATGGTTCTTCACTAGCATACGATATTGTAC
>JAZBGW010001358.1:0-12657 GCA_037464815.1 Mylabris variabilis
TATTATATTAAGCAAGATTTCTGCTGTCGATTAACATTTTTTTTATGTTTGCTATATAATAATTGTAGACAATAAATGCATTAATTAATAAAGGGGCAAGTTCAGAAATTTGTAGGAGACACAATTAATTAACTTTTTTACATTAAGACATTTGCGCTTTTTCACACACGTTCGGAAAATTATAACGTTCATCAAAATTAGCCCTAGGTACTCTACTTGCAGTCTTCACTTTTACAGCCAATATTTGGTTACTATGCCCAACTTGTCCCGCTCTCTTCTATTTTAAATACAGAAAAACGCTCAAGCAGGCAATTTTTATTTTCTAATTTTCTATTAGCAAACGAATTTTCATGGTGATATGTTTTACCATGGGGTAGAAAATTGCAACAAACATAAAAAATAGCATATAATCATCTACAACTTCAACCCCCAACAAGGAATATAAACGCGGCTTTCACCTTTTGATAAGCCTTGTTTTTCAATATTGAGCCTTTACAGAGGTACTTGAAAGAAACTGATTTTACAGGGGTAACTTTAACCCCAAATATGTTCGTTAAACTTGAATAGAGGAAAGAATAGAATGAACTACCTATAAAAGTACTAAAAAACTTTGAAATAGGGAGTTTTGACTTCGGCTGGTTTACTTGCAAGATTGGGTTAAATGACCTATTGCTGAGTCATTTTTGGAGCAGGGAGGAAGGAGAAGATAAAAAAAGAAAAAAAGATGCTTGAATCGAAAAAAACCGTTTTTGTTTTCGGTCCAATTCCCGATTTGGTTCCGGCCAAAATTTCAGTTTTTTCCGGTTCAGTTCCGGTTCAAAGCCGTGATTGATTCATTGCAAGCTATTCACGCTTAATTAGAACGTTTTTTAATCAAAGCAATTCAATTAGTAAATACAATTTCTTTAATTAGATTGGAGATTCTTAATTAAATCCAGTGCACAGTCAGTCAAATTGTGAATAATTTTGATAATTACATATGCGTTATATATGTAAACTATGCAAGGGTAGAAATAATTCACAACTACCCTTTACTATCAAACACATGCTCAGGTATCAAAGCAATTATACGATATGCATGCATAGACTTTAGGTATGATAGTAGTGGTTGAATTTTGGCTAGTAGCACTCAACATAGCATATCCGTATATAGAGTTATAATTATAAACTTGTATTATATGGTAGAGGTTCTACTTTATTTAACTTGGGCTTGCATCCACAATTACAACAACAATGTCAACAACTTTAATTAAAACAAGTCTGAAATATTCGTCGGATAATTATGTAACAAATTAATGTAATTGAAAAATGTGTGTGGAACTGAAAATGACAACATTAATGGCAGATTGAATCAAGCAGATGAAAAGTTTTCAGTTGGTAGAGTTCCATTAAAATGGGACCATAGTGTTGGGAAATATTTTCGCCATGCGCCCTTATCATCATCAGACTTCTTACTTTATTGACAATGTTCGGCTTTTATACAAAATTAACAAAGCAAGGAAAGATGAAAGATGGGCAACTACGCAAATCGATAGTGAAATGAATTCGTTATGAGAAAGCCGAAACGGCCGGTTTGATGTTGATGGAAATAATGTTTGGAATTTGGACAGAAATTTTCTAATTGTGCAAAAATATGGATGAATTGTGAAAATCTAGATATCAGAGATGGTTTCTTTGTCGTTTTTGGATATTTTCAAAACAAACTTTACAGTCACAAGGCTTGCGAAAATTAAAGAAGAAAATAGGAGCTGTGTTGAGCTCAAATTCGGCCAACTTCCCCCAAATCTACTTTTCTATTACGGTTCCGATAAATCTTGAATTGATAATGAATTTACGCGATAAACTCGACAATGTTTACAAACATTCTAATCGTTTGCAACGAAATTTCCTATAAACTTCAACGAGTTTGTTTCGAACAGTTCATTTATTATTAATTCGACGAAATTGCTTAACCGAAATTTTCGATTGTATGAAAAATTTATACTCTCTGATTGATTTTATATTTGAGATAAAGTCTCTTTATTCTTGTTTCAATTGAAGCTTTTACCACACATCGTTGAGTATTGTGTGAATTTATAGCGTTTTAATTCGGCTCGACAAGAACATAAGATAAATGTAGAATGAAATTGGTCAACTTGAGAGAGAATCTGTGCTTGATTTAAATCTACTCGACTACTCCTAAATTGTGTCTAAAAGACGGGCACCATAGTTGGTTAATTTTAGTGATAAGCTACCGGAATTCCGGAACAATGTGCAAACATTTAAAGCTTTTTCAACTGCTCGATCAATTCGAAATTTTTTCAATGTTCAATCTGTCGGTGACATTTCAAATGATGCATCAATTCACAACAGAATTGAATGCGTTACGCTTATCAGATATATGTACCTACCACTAACACCACCGTTTGGCATGATATAGTTATAACATTGGTATAGGTGGTGTTCGGTTTCCGGGTCAGACGTGTTGCGTGCTGCCACATTAAACTCGACGCACCCCAAAATTGATGGATCTTCACGTGACCGGCCATTAACTGCACCGGAGATGATGCACAGTCTAATGAATTATTCAACAATTTGTAAAGTCATCCAGTGGACATTGTTCATGGATTTCCCATTGGGAAGCGCACACACACACAACCCATCATCAGCCCATATTTCTTTGTTTGATTCCGACAACTAATTTTACTTTACTACTACTACTACTACTACTATCCTATCGACGGAATCGAAAGACGGATGACTAGGGGAAACCTTTCGAATTCTTCCGGTCACGTGAATCCGGAAGCTGGATAGATTCACTAGTATTCAAGCATGTGTGTGTGTGTATGTGTTCTTTTCGTAGCGGTTCATTCGCTTTCCATGTCATTTGAATTATTTATCCGCATCGGTTCGTAGATTAATTTACGACTTTTATTGAATCACGCAACGAATTATTTAGTTAGATTTATAACTGACGACATTAAATTGGGCTTAAATGAACGATAAACTATTCAAAAGCATTGAAAGCTACTCAAATAGAGAAGACGGACAAACTATTAAACACGTCCATTAGACGGATTTAAGTTTTAAAAGCATTATTTCTCTTGAAGCAGCCTAATTTAGTGTTAGTATTCGATGAAATATTAATTTATGTGTAGAACCGTCAAGTTTTACGCTAAATTTTGACGCATTCTTGTCCTAAATCATCAGTTTGCTATTTGAGAGGAACGGATTTAGTTACTTTTAGTTGATTTTAAAGTTGAGTTCTTGAGCTTTAGCTATAAGTTTTTGTCCTAAATCATCATTTTTCGTGCAACTTTATTCTTAAATCGTCAATCGGAAGGGGCTTAATTTCGGAATTCCTGGGGCTCGAAGACACTTTGATCCTTAATTTTGCTACCAAATCGTTTTTCTTGGTGAGTCAAAGTTTAAACAAATTCGTCCAAAATCACCAATATTTAGTGAATCTTGTGTGGCGAAAGGGAAACAATACAGACAACTTTAGTTTAGATTTTCAACCCAGATTGTAAGACATTTTCTTCCAAATCATCAGTTTTACGTTTACGCTGCGGAAAAGAGTCGATTTGGCAACTTTTAGTGCATATTTGAGTCGAATTTTCGAGACGATTTTTAGAAACGTCTTTGATTCTTGGCGAAATTCGCTCAATTCGGTAGCCCTCGATCCTGTTGTTACAACCACTTGAATCGGCTTGATGAAACGGGATCAAAAATAAGCCGGCTCAGAATTTGAACCCGTCCTGGCCGAGCGAGAATTCGATCCGGGTTGATAAGACCGAACCTAATGGATTGTAAAAAATATTTTAATTTAAACACTTCTAATCGATTTTTGAGCCGATTTCACAACTTTTAATGGGGTCTTTGGGCATTATTTTTTCAAATAATTAGCGAATTTCATTATCCAGTTTTCAAAAGGAGAAGAATGAATCAATTCTAGTTGATTTTTAAGCAAAATTGTTCAGGTTCAGTCGATATTTTATAAAGATTCTGGCATTTCTGTCCTCAACTAGTTTCTCTAGTAACTTTTTTATTGGAATCTTATCTACTCAGCTGAGTTTCGTTAAATTGTTACCCGAAATTATCAGTTTTTATAGCGAATTACTAGTGAAACTAGGATTTTCGAGCAAACATCCGGTTTTTGATCCAGATTTTAGGCACTTAATAAACGCTTAATAAACATTGTTGTCTTGCAATTATCGATTATTTTTTGTGATTTTAGCTAATAAATCATCAAAGGGAGGAGATTCAGACACTATATTACATTTTTTTTGAAGTACTAGAAGCGTTTTTGATGAAATATCATTAATTTGTTTTTATAATACCGAAATCCACCGTGTTATCCCACAAAAGCTCTAATAGACACCATTTCCGCCAAGAGCCTCTACCAAACATTTTTTTTTTATTTTATCATTATTTTTTCGAAGGAACCGACGATGAATAATGATCATCTTTTGTGTGTAACAAATTTTAACCGCATCCATCCTACGTGATTCTATTAAGGAACGCAGTAGGGCTCTTATTAAATAGATAGCTTTAAGTGTGTTCTAAATGTTATAATAGAGACAAACATTTGAATAAAAAAAGAAAAACACCAAAACGATCGAGTCGGTAGAATGAATGAGTATTGTTGTGCTTTTTGTTTGGATAAACGGTAGGGCACACGAGTCTCAAGTGGTTAAACACCCCCAAAGTAATCGTGCCAGATGCTTTCCGGCCATTTCTGAGTGCATTAAAGTGACCAAACTGTAACATCAGCTCATAAAGTAGAGTTGTAGCGGCAATTTGTAAACGTTTCCATTTGTTGACTCACCGCCTTTTGATATAATCAGTTTTTCACCCTATATACTATTGAATAAAGCTGCATTACTATGACTTTTATCAGTTTGGAATAGAACGACATGGTAAAATCTATCCAGTACAACGCCGCATTGCAGACAATCTCTCCTTCTCTCACACTAGATATGGAGCTTAATAATATAAAAGCCCTTCACACATATTTGAGATGATTATTTGGATGAAATTTTACAAAAATTCAAAGTATTGTTGATATCTCACATCCTGCTGATATTTCAAAATGTTCGTTCGCTTTCTCCTCCCCTAACAACGTTCCATTTCATTCCATTTAGACGCAATATGAATAAATTTAAATTTAAACGTCTACAATAACGTCAAAAATCTTTCAGTGACATTTTTTCCAGCACCTGTTACATTTCGTCATGTCACCCTCAGAGCGAGCTTCTTTTCGATTGCTTCTTGAAACGACATTGACTGATTTAAAGAAAATACAAAATGTTTTGCGGCCAATTACAGAGTTAATCGTCAAATAACTAAACAATTTTGAAAGTTTTATTATATTTAATAGTAGACCTATTTTTTGCCGTTCCCAATTACGTTGCCTTTACTTTATAGTTTGTTTTAATTGATCAAATTATACGGGAAACTTTCTTGAATAATAATCACTGTTGGAATACTAAATTCTCATCGATTGTACATTTAACGATTCAACTTAATGTCTTATAAATAACTTTCAAGTGTTGTACTTAATTTGAAAATGATCCTGTTATAAGCTACAATTTTACCGGTAAGAAAAAAAATTAATTGATTTACTAGCCGAGTGAAAATGTGGTCAAATCAATAATTGGTAGAGTCTAGAACGTATTTTGATACATACATGAGGACGACATGAGAAATGATGCAATTTTCTCTATGACTCCTGGATGTACGCCAAAATAAAACTTGGGGTATTTGACCTTATCACTTGAGAGACTCTTTTCAGCGTATCTTCTACTTTTTTTTCTCTCTCCCTAAAATGCACTATAGGATAAAATAAGATCTCTTAGTATGCAAATCTTCCATGAAATGAGATTAATAACCGTGACGAGGATCTTGTAGTAAGTTGGCTACTTTATGTAGCATGATAATATTGAAAAACGGCCATTGTCACCTAAAGTTTTAAGCTATTGTTGCAAGTTATTTTGGAAATTGTTTCGTATAACATTTGAAAAGTATACGAGAAACTCAATGATACTATCCTTGATACATACAGTTGTATAGGGAGCTTTTATTACAACGCTTGCGTGTCTCTTATAAATGATTCCTGAAAACCACCCCGTAAATGTCGGTTCAATTGTAGGTTTCCTCATACTGACCCCCACAATAATTACACCCTTTTTCACGGCAGTATTATTCTAATTTTTTTTTTGGGACTAGTAGTACGAAATAGTAATAATAAATCGTCCGCCAAATGTGGAATGAAAAGCACATGTTACTTGTAATAAATCGTGAAATTATACGTTCTTGTATTAAACACATACCTTTAATGATCATCATTAGTTTGCGTGTTTTGAGGGGGTACCAGTTGAGATACACAAATTACTTGACTAACATTTATCACAAGTCTTGTAGGCATGTTTAGATTTTTCAGAAATAGCTTTCTCAGCATACTCAACATTATACCGCGCTTTTTATCTGTGACTATCTAATTCTCATAGCATATTAGGATTCTAGGATTTGTAGAAAGTTCCTTTAGATCATTTTAGCAGAATTAGAACCTCGTAGCTCATTCGGAAGTTAGTCTAAGAACGCTCGTTTCTGACAATGTCACTTGCATTACACGTAAAATGAGTTAGAATGACTCAAAGATCCTGCTGACATTGATTTTTTTTGTTTTTTTCCATTGTATTCTGGAACAGGTGGAAATGTTCCGTATTTTTTTTAGAATGCATGCAGTAAAAGGAAAAAATACCTTTGCAAGGTCTTAGAGTCCTTCTTAGGCGTTTAGCTCGTTTTGTCCAACCTCCAAATGAGCTAGAAGGTTCTTGTTTTGCTAAAAAGTTCTCCAGGGATTATTCTATGAAACCTTGAAATATTTTTCGAATCGCTCGCCGATTAATAGAAGTTAGTATCGAGTAAAAAACCCGGTTTACTGAAACGATGAATTGGTTAGGTTTAGACTTAAATACTTTAGACTAAAACTAAAACTTAAAACTAAACAAGACTTGTTAAAGTGTAATTTTATGTAGAATTGATCATTTAGTAGAGTCAGAATTTCAGTTTTTTTTCCAGCTCCAAGCAGATTTGTAACAATAAGAGATAAGTCGCAACTTATTAAATTTTTGTAAACTGGAACCGAGACGACATCTGATATTCAGTAGCAATTTTACCATGCATTAAATCCTGCAGGATACGGGACGATTTATCCTTATACACGATCACAACTACACTACTAGATGGCACTAGTAACAGAGGCAGGAAAATCAATAATTCCTCAACAGGATTTCTAATCATTTGTGTAGAAACGAAAGATTCTCAGGATATTCCAATGAGTAATTCATCAATCGACTAATTTAAAATTAAAATAAACCATTATTTGAATGATTAAATCCGATTCGAGATTCTTTGAAATTTTGTATTTTCCAACATCATCGATAACAATGATAATAAGCGATAAGAGCGACACAATCTTTTAACGAATCAATACCGAATGGGAACTTCTTGTTTTGCTATTTTCATCAGATCTACGTCAATTGTCGGAGATCTCCTCAAACTAAATAAGATGAAAATTGAGTTTCCTCGAGCGAATTGATTCGATTTAAACTCTTAAGATTAGCACGAGTAACCTTATTAGCTGGGTTACTGGTGGCCGCAATTTGGTCGCTTCCTGGGGGAATAGGCGACCTATTCGGCATAATTTCAAACAGAAAAATTTGAAAAAGAGCTGGATATTTTTATTGGAATCGATTAAGAAAAGTCTAATGTTTTTGGTAATTACTTTTATTTAAAAAAGTGTATATTTTAGGGTAACAACTTTTAGAAAATTTCCAAAGAAAATACACGAAAAACTGATCAGTCATAGGATAAATATACCTCTCACATTAGTTTTACACAATATAGACTTATATTATCAATTTTTTTGTTATTATTAATCATTAATTATCATCATTATTTACTTTATTTTATTTTTTTAATAATCTATGAACAGTTTGACAACATAGAAAAATATTTATATACTATGTTACAAAATCATTTGCCTTAATTAACAATTTCAAGGCACCTTTACAAAATATTAAAGGAAAAAGTCTAAATCAAGATCCACGGTAGCGAAAATAAAATTCTCTTTCATCGAAAAAAATACAATTCTGTCCAAAAATTAGAACTGAATAGAGCTGTTGAAACAAACATAGTGCTAAGGAGAAACTACTAAATATTTGGCCACGTGGATATTTATCTAAACTAGTGGCTAAGAAGCCTTACATCAATACATTTAATTCTTTTTAATGATTATATTAGTAGCAATATACTAATCTTTAACATAGTACAGATATGCCACATACTGACAATTAATTAATTAATTAGTATAAGATTAATAAATAAGCATAAAAAAATAAACCAACACCTCAATCAATGAATGAGAAAGGAAGCTAAGGCTATTATTTAACAAATTAAATCACAAAATCGATCACAATTAAGCTCAAGTCAAATTAAAATATAATTGAAAATAATCACAAACTATTAAAATCCTTGTTGTATACATCGAAATCTTTGTTGTCTGTCTGTATAAAATTGGCGAGATTACACCATCTTCATTCAATAATAATATCAATATTTGTAATTTACCAAAGACAGTAAAGTTAGCGAATGTTGATGAGACATTATGAATTTCTATTGACCAGGAAAAAAACAAAGAACTCACAATTATTCCGAGTATCACAGAATGGACACTACACCTAATGGCTCGTCTTAATATATAAAAAAGGTCCTAGAATTGCCTCCGATTCTCTTTATTTTAATCCAAGAGACAGAAAGAAAACAAACCGAAACGATGGTTAATTAAATGTTGAAAATTAGATCGTTTAGAAATAACGCTAAGACATGCCGGATGATGGATCATCGTTATCTGTTCCAATTAGTTTACCTTCATTCCATTTGCCGATATTCGGTTCAATATTATTATTATTATCATCGGTAGTTGCATCATTATCCTCCGATTCGTTATCAATATTGTCGACATTTTTGACAAACATCGGCTCGGTATTAACAACACGGCTGCTATATCTTTGTTTTTCTGTAATACCAGTGATAACAGGATGGGTTTTACGGTCATTATTATCAATACTTTTGTTCGAGATGACTTGACTGCGTCCCTTCGGTTTTGTTTCTGTCATATCGTCATTGGATTCATTTGGGTTTAATTTCAATTTTGTAATACGATTTTTGACAATTTGTAAGTGTCTAACGATATAATCTTCGTTCGGTGCCAATTTGTGGGCTTTTTCTAAACAGGATTGTGCTTCTAATAATTTCCCACGTTCAACATGTACCACACATAAATTGTGCAATCCTTGGATATTCTCCGGGTCCAATTCCAAAATTCGACGGTAACACTGCAAAAGAAATCGATAAAATTTGGCGCAATTACCGAGAATTTGTCGAAAACTTACATTTTCCGCAGCATCTAAATCTTTAATATTATTAATATAAATATCACCTAACAATATCAATCCTTTAACATGATCTGGATGATATTTGACTAATTGATTGAGGAATGGTGCCGCTTCTAATGGCCGTTGATCATCAGCCAATAGTAAAGCAAGATTGAACAGGGCACTTCTAAAATCGACTTTCAAATGGACAGCCCGCCGGAACCAATGTTCGGCTTCCTCAATATTCTTCTCATCCATTGCCAGCATACCCAAATTGAAATGGACACGTTCATTATTACCGTCTTTATCCAATAGTTTCAATAGACGTTCACGGGCGATTTTACGCAATTCCGGCTGGCCAAATTCTTGTAATAATATTGCCGAATTCAACAGGGCCTGTTCATGTTCCGGATCGAATTCCAATGCTTTATCAAGATAGGCGAGGGCCTGTGAGGCTTTACCTTGTTCCAGGAAAACAACGCCCAACTGGAAAAATCATTTATTAAACAATTTGATTTATTAAACTTGTTATTTGATAGTTTTAAGGGGAAGTCGGAGACATTTGGCGATTCGGCGTGCGAAAACAGCCAATTTTTAAACAGGGATTACTCGCTTATTTTTTAAAATAATGTCAAAAATTGACGAGCATTTCAAGGTGCACGCTTCTATTTTAAAAAAATGTGATAAAACTCTGAATGGCAGAGGCAACTTTTGAGCCCTGTTTTTTTCGTATATTTTCCTTTATAACGGCTAAAACTTAGCCAATATTATCGATTTTCAATATTTTTCAATTGATGTAGATAGCAAATTAAAAGAGCTTTCCAAATATGTAAGAATTTTTCCGATATGTTTGTTAGTTTTCCGATAACTGAGAAAAATTTAAAAAAATTCCAAACGTGACATGCATAATTTTCAAAATAGAAAATCATACTCTCGGATTTATAAAGGTAATGTGAAAGCCGAGAACTTGAAGCTCGCTTAAAATCGAATTTCGAAAAATTGAGCGAGTTTCAGGAAAAATTTGAACCCCTTTTTCACCTATTATCAATAAATATTGAAAGTCGATAATATTGGCTAAGTTTTAGCCAAAGGATTTCTCTGCCATTCAGAATTTTATTACATTTTTCCAAAATAGAAAGCTTTATAGCGTACACCTTTAAATTCTCTATCCAACGCAAGTCAATTTTTTGACGTTGTCTTAAAAAACAACGATTAATCGCCGAATCGTCAAATGTCTCCGGACTCCCCTTAAAGGATCGGTTGTTGTTTTGAAAGACTTGAAAGAAAGTGAAATAAGATCTTGAACCGGTTTCCATTGCAAACAATTGTCCAAACGGGCGATTTCTTTTATTGCTATGATTTAATAAAATTTTATCAGATAGTATGACTCCATTCATCGTCATGGGTATTGTTTTGAAACTTCGATGGAAGTTGGTAGTGATTCATTATCAAAGTTGAATAAATATTGTTTGAAATGGAAACTCTCGAAAGCTTTTTATTGTTGATTTTCTACTTACATTGTAGTAAATATCTGGATTGTTGCTATCGTAGAGTAGGGCCCGTTCGTATACTTCTTGTGCCTCTTTAGTTCTATTCAATTTGATCAATATATCACCCCTATTGATGTAGGCTTGTGTATAATCAGCTCTCATACTAATTGCCTGTCTATACAACATATCAGCCTCCTCTAATCTGGTAGAATTTTTCGATATTAGATTGGCAAGATTCAAGAAAACATTCAAATGATTCGGTGCAATCCTCGCCTGATACGATTCACCAGGCTTGGCTTTCGGTAATAATGATTTCGCCTTCAAATAGGCCTCTTCAGCTTCTTTAAACATTTTCAAATGATTGAATGTACGTCCGACATTTATATGTGCACCCACATCGTCCTCTTGTACTTGAACAGCTGTCATAAAATACTTTAATGCCTCCTCATATTTACCCTGGCTCTCCAAAGCATGGCCGACATTATTGAAAAGTTTCGCATTTTTCTGATTCACACGTAAACCAGACATGAATATTGTGTATTCATCTTCCCAATCCCAATTTCTCAAATACGTTTTCATACCGTGCGTTATTAATAATAAATTCAAAAGGAACCATGCCAATTTTTTATATTTTTTCTTTGCAAGAATTGTCCAACCGTACGCTACTAACATACAAAAACCCATTGATGGCATGTAAAGGACTCGTTCAGCAATTACAAAGCCCACAGGAAAGAATAAATTGGATGCTGGTATGAAGGGGAGCGTCATCAAAGCCATACTCTGGAATAAAAAAAAGAAGTGATATCACAAAATAATTGTGTACACATTTCTTTTACTTTTTTTCCCGTGCTATGGACGAGAAGAAAAACACAAAGGCTGGATGTTTTACGAAAATGTCGACACTTGGGTTTGAATGTCAACAAGGAAACGATGGTGGTTTTAGTAGCGTTTACAGGAATTTATTGACCGTTTTCGACTACAATTCGCTTGTCTATTCAACGTTATTTCACGTAATAAAATCCCTACACGACTTGTATTTGATACAATTAAAGCGAAATTGTTGAAAATTCTCAACACCCAGAGAAATTGGAAATTTTAACAGAAATAATAATCGTTAATTCGACGACAATTCCGATTAAAATCACTGGAGAATAGAAAGAAAAAAACTTCCAAACTATGTTGAAAATCTAAAGTGGAACTACAAACGAATTAATTTCCGTAAATCACGATTGTCGATTAACGTAAAGCGCTTTACGAAAATACATTGTGAACTTTTTCAATTGATTGACTCGCACACAGTCAACAGACGGCCATTAATTTTAAAATGTGTCAACATTGAAGACGGAAAATGAGCAAAATAATCAACAAATTTACTTTTCAATAGTTTTAAACAAAATTATACAAACCTAGGAAGACGAATGTAACAAATTATTTATGGAAAACAAATTAAATTTGAAGAAAAAATCAAAAGAAGAATAATAAATGCAGGCCCGGATCGGACAGGGTGGAGATTTCCTGCGGGGCCAACTGTCTTTAAAGGGACCACACAATTATTTCTCAAAAAAAATGCCATATGCTCATTTACAAGGTAGGCGATGTACAGAAGTTAATGATCTTTTGATTGGAGACCCTTTTCACCTAAAATATCTGTAGGAAATATTTTTGTTGTTTTAGCGAACCCCTACTCTCTTATATTAAATTAAATGGCGTTTTTTTTATTACATTTTTGAGTTCTATAGTTAAATTGA
>JAZBGW010001359.1:0-15950 GCA_037464815.1 Mylabris variabilis
TGCGGCAACAGGTATACTGACGTTACCCTGGTAACTTACAACAAAATCGATGAAATGCAACCCTGACTGTCGTCGCGACCAAGGTCGCACAAGCACCACCACCACCACTACCCTGAAACGAAACAGGGAGAGGAAATTTTCAGGGTCTACAGACATGGTATAGTAGTGGTGGCGGTGAAGAGCGCAAGTTCAGGGAACTTTACCGCCGAGCGCTCTTTTTTCAGTTGCCCTTCGCTGAACAATCGATAACAAAACACGACACCGCAATGAGGATGTTCTCTTAAGCGTATTGTCAATTCATTTCAAACAAAACTAGTTTATTCGTTTATTTTCCTTGCACCACTCAAAATAATGACTACTGTATGATTGTTTATAATTTCGAAAAAATAGGCTACTTTAAATGCAGCATTTTCAGAAATTAAAAAGAAAATTGAAATTTGATTAGCGTCCCCCCATGCAGTTGACTTTCCTCTATTTATTCATGCAAATTTAATTAAATTATTTTGACTATACAAGAAGTAATATCGCCCGATTTGACAGAAGGTTTTTAGGACAAAAATTATATTATTTTCGGATTATTGGAAAATCTAATGGGTTTTCCACCAAAAATTGAGCGTCCCCCCATGAAGAATAAAATTTCTGATCGATTGAGGTATTTTCGAGCTCAATACCTCTTACCGTTTTCAAATTATGTGGCCCAACATGTAATTGTGCCATTTTAATCTAGCATTCGACAATACCCTTAATTTATCAGTTTTTATTAAGACTCAAAATACATTTAGAAATTGACCCATTGAAAATAACAGGATAGCTTATAGTGGAACATAGTGTATAAACAACGTTGACAATATAATAAGGGTAATATTCTGCAGATGATAATTTCCAGAACTACACCTACGCAATTCCCGGAATCCGTAGAGAATCCGTTTCTAAAGACATACACAGACACACAATAATATGTTTAAATACTTGGAAATCTGAAAATCTCATTCACAAATAGAAGACAAGTCGATCAACAGCAATTTTCGTGTTCTCTATACAGCGTGTATAATGCTATCTCACCTCGTTGTTGACCATGCTTTGGTTACGTAGCGTCGTAGCTTGGTTCGGCCGCTTGTTGGTTCATTGAAAAATCCCTCATCTAGTAAAGTATGAAACAAGCTACGCCATTATGTAAGCAAAGGTATGGCTAACTGAAATACACCCTGTATAAGGAAAAACAGGGCCCTGTCAACAACATGATTGGTTATCGTTAATTATTTTGTCGCTATAAATTTGCGCCCTCGATAACCGGATGATTATCAATCGATGACGTCTAAATTGGTTGTAGATATGAAAGAATTATAGGAGCGACGCACGAGACGCCTGAATTAATTCCCCCTCCCACCCCCTTATTTAATTGACGTCAAATTCAAACCAAACAACAATTTGTTAGTAGAAAGCTAATTAAAACAATTTTTTTCTCTCTACAATTTAGAGATTATTACCTTAATAATCACTGTAGTAGTTAATTTTAATGATTTGCATATGAAAGAACTGGACAACAACAACAACAAAAAAAAGAACAAACATATAGCCTTTTTCTGGCGTTTGTTTTGTGTTTTGTTTTGTTTTGTTTTGAATGCACAAGGCTATCAAGATTAACAATTTATAATTTCTAATCACAAATGTTGACATTAAAATTTCACTTAAACACATACGTAGAACAACAAGTAAACCTAATTAAAATTGAAACATTAATTTTCTACATATTAATTAGAAATGACTTATTTTATAATCGATAATTGAAATGATTTTGTTGATTATATTAATAAAGAGGCAGGTTTTCTAACAGGAATTCGAAGAAAAAGTTCATCAAAGTTCAAAGTTCAACTGTTTGCGTTTGCAACAGGACGGTGCAACTACCGGCGACATCTGCATACCATTTTGGCAATAATAACTTAATAAACTTGAAAAAATATCCACTTTACTACCCTAAATATTTCTCAAATGAACGTTTTGTAACTTGTGATTTATCGCCGTACACGAAAAATGGTGGATGCGCCAAGCGAAATCTCGTCCAATACGATATTTTCAACTGTCTCCCCTACCCAAATAAAAATTCCTATTACATCTTTAATTAATAAATTTTTTTATTCATTAATGCCCCAAGTAATTCTCCAATTTACCCATTTTTTCAAGCATCTATAAAGAGATGCAGGACTTTCAAGAATATCATCAATATTTGTACTCAAAATGAAAGATCGGAAAATATATCCATCTCTTTTTATTGTTACCCCATCCCTGATAAAGAGTCGGGGAGAAAGAAATAGATCAATTTACAGTGTTTCTATTAAAATTACCAATACTGTATGTGTCTTTTTAACGACTAGATTTACAATGAGTTTTACAGAATACCACCGAATTTCAAAATCAAGTGGTGAATTAAAAAAAAAATAGATTATTAAAATTACAATTCTTAGGGTCGATTTCACCAACTCAACAAACAGTTAGTAACAATTGTTGCTATGACTATAACAATCGTTTTTATGACTTATTTGTTCGTTAAAATTTAACAGACATTGGTGAAATCGACCCTTAGACTTTATTTCAGTTTGTTTTCTTTTACCAAAAAATCTCGTTATTAAACAATCCAAATTAAGCTTTTCCCCCCATTTCTCAACTATTTTGTTGACAAAATATAAGCTGGAAAATTTCCATTTTCATCATAGTTGATTACAGTTTTGTTTATAATTTTCATTCAAGCAAAATATAGAAAACAATATTTTGATGTTTATAAATAGTAAAATATGCTTTGTTTTGATAACAAGAATTCTAGAAATTCTTCACCAATTTCGATCAAACTTTGTCGAGATTTTGTTACTTTAATTGGATATAATGGATAATTATATTTTAATAGAGTCAAATTTAATTAAATTCCTTAATTAACACGCAATCTCTAAGACGCGTATTCCAATAAAAATAAGGACTAACAATAAGAAAGTTTGAAAAGTTAATTGCAAGAAAAAGTTTCGATTGTGATCTTCTCTCATCATTTATTTGCCAAAGATTCAATCGAGAAAACTTGAAAGCCACCCCTCTACGATCAAGTTCTACCTGTGGAGCAATTTTCCGTAAAAATAACGAAAAAATATATAAAATAGAAACATAATTAAAGTAAGAACAAGAACGATGGAACGATTCAATGTCAGTGTCAATTTTCATTCCATTCGCGCAAAACGAAAAATGATATATTAAAATATAAGATGAAGAAGTGCCGTCGCCATAACGACGGGACGCACTGACGTCAGCTAGCGATGCTACTGACGTCAGGATAATTGAATATACTTGACGTCATCGGCGTCTCGGCGGATTTCCCTTATATTACGGAAAAGGGGGTAGTGGTTACAAGAAGCGTGGGTGATTATTTGTAGTATTCTCTGGATATACTCAATGTGAATATATCTAACTAAAATAGAACGCAGCCTTGACCTGACACGCGACCTGTACTCTTTTCAATTTCCTCGTTTAAATTCTCTAATTAATCGATATTATTCAATTAATGTAAATTGAATTTAATCAATATACGGAATGGGTTCTTGATTAACAACAAAATCGTTCATAAATTCGATGTATGTTAGTGGATCAAAATATATTGTGCCGGTAAAAATTTCAGTTGAATGAAATTTCAATTTTATCAATATGTGTAGTAAACTTGACAATCAAAATTCTACAAATTTTCCCTCCTTGTCCGGCGAAAATCCATATTAACATTGGTCTTGAACTGTGCGCATTACCAAATGAAATCAATACTTCAAGAAGGAAATCTCTACAATATTAATTCGTGTTTTTCCCCAAATTGACGTAACACACGTAGATATATATCCACCATCTAATCGCAATAATTAAATAACACTTCAAATAGATTATTGATAAAGCATGTTACGTCATTGTGGAAATTATCAGTAATAAAAGACAACATGAAGTTTGTGTACAAATAAACGTCATTTCATGGTGTGGAATATGAAGAGCAATAGGGATTTTTTATGAAATCAACATTAAATAGATTAAATAAAACATGAGGAGAGCACCTAAATTTTCAACATAAATCACTTGAAATGTATTGATTTTATATCATAACTGATTAAGATTCTTATTTTTGATAAAATCCATCAATGGAAGTGAACTTTTCCTTTCGAATATCAACAATAAATATCTTTAGATTGGGTTAAAAATAAATATTGATTTCTTATTCTTGTTTTGTACACTCACATGACCTTTTCTATAATTGTATTTAGCTTTTTTATAGATTTCTACCATAATGTTTTCTCTATTTGTAATTTGGCTATTAATAACAATAATCCTCTTTTTATAAAGCCTCGACAATAATAGAAATAACAATCTTTTGATATATCAATTTTTTTAATCAGATTTCAAACTTGAAGATAGAGATTGATAGCCATAATTTCCAGGCGAGCATCTTTCGGAGAAGATAAGCCTAGCAGTAGAATTTAAAGTGGATAATCTGAATTGAAATTGGCATAAAGATTAGGACTTTTGTAGAATTTTATCGAACAATTACAAGAGTCGTGGCGCGTTAAACCGTGGGTAAATTACCCAATTGCCTAGGGCCTCGATTGGGTACATCGGGTGGTTCATGTCAAACTATACAGGGTGTCGATTCTAAATATGGTTGATCCTAGGAAACTCCTATTAGATGACAAGCGATTCGAAAAATATTTCAAGGATTTCATTCAAAGAGATCATTTTCGCAATATTGAAACCTCGTAGCTCACTTGGAAGTCGGTCAAAAATGATCGTTTTAGACAATGTCGTAATCTTCAAAAACGAGCTAAACACAAAAATGACTCGAAGACCCTCTACGAAAAATGCGAAGCATTCCCATTTATTCCAGAATATAATTAAGAAAAAAAAACGAAAAAAAAACAATGTTGGGAAAATCCTCGAGCCATTCAAAGTCATTTTAAATAAATAGCAAGTTTTTCAATGTTTTTGGACCAATTTCAAAATGAACTACAGGGTTCTAATTGTGCTGAAATGATCTGCAGGGAGTACCCTAAAAATCTTTGAAATATTTTGCGAATCGCTCGTCAACTAAGTTTCATATTATCCACCATATTTAGAATCGATTCCCTGTGTAGTTCTTAGGGTAAATCATAGGATTCATAGAGTAGTCCCTGGAGATAATTTTAGCACAATTAGAGCCTGGTAGCTCATTTGAGTTGATCAAAAAGCAACTTAGAATGATTCGGGGATCATTCTAAGCTTGATTTTTTGCCATACGCCTTTCTACTGAATTGTCACATTGTTACAGCATGAAACATGTCCCTAAAATCTGTGGCGTAACTACACCCCCGCTAGCCCCCACAAGGCGGGGGGCCGATAGATATAGGGAGCCCGGTAAAAAAACGTTAAGAGAGGATCTATACATTAATTTTCTGAAAAACGTACCACAAAGAAATTTTCAGGATACTACTTTATGGGACCCCTTGCAATGGACCCGTGACTTGGTTGAAAGTGAAATTTAAGAACGAATTTGCAAAGTCCTCCAACTCTATTAAATCATAGTTGATGGTTTGATAGGGGCCCGGCTGACGTAACTTGCAGGGGGGCCCAAAATTTATAGTTAAGCCACTGCCCAAAATCTATTTTGCTTGAGGCCCCCAAAATTTTTAACACGCCATTGTACATTACAGAAGAATTTTAAAATTTTTAGGGAATGTAAATGAAATTTATGAAAATCCTTAAAATGATAAGCGAAATTTAACCTTTTTGCAGTTCATCGAGTAAAATTTTGGATTTTATAACCAGTAATTTGATTAAAATAAACTACCGAATGGAATTCTTCGAAGATAGACAGGGGTGTTCCTGGAATTTTGCTCGCCCGTTTTCAAGAAGTGTTTTAGTCGAAAAATTTTTAGGCAACGTTATTGTGAACAATAAAAATCCCAGTAGAATTTAACAGTAGAAAATATGGTCAATGCCCGTATTTCTTGTACAACTTATCAGGTCGCCCCTGAGGACGAAGAGCAAGATTATTTTAGACTTTCAAAAATTATACCAAACATAATTAAATCTTTAAAATGCGATACAAAGATTAAGACATTGATAGAACCACAATAAATAAATCAAAAAAAGAAAAAAAACTTGATTATACAATTTTTGTACACCGACATCTGCTAGATAATAATTGATTTCAATGATTTTAATTGAATTTGAAATTATTATTATTGCTACTGTTGCAACATACAGGTTTCGATAATATCAAATCACTACCCACGCATTTTTTTCCAAATTATTCGACAATTTAGCACTTATTAAAAAGTTTACAAACCATCCGGAACAACAAAAGAGTTTGAGTAAAAGTTCTTTATAGCAGACCTTCAGCAATACAAACACGATTGTGTCATATTTGTAATATAACTCTTTTTTTTCACCATATTTATGCATGGTGTGTGGGGGTTGTTAATATACATATTTCATTCATCAATTCGAAATCTATTTGTAAGCTATCACTAAACGAAAACCGAAAAAAAAACACGGAATTTCATTCATATAATTTGTTTCAAGGTAGTCAACCACAACCACGTATAGATAATTTTAATATTTTTCTTTTACAGTTACGTAAACAACTTGAAATTATGAATTAGTGAAACTACACACATGTACACTTTTGATATTTAAAAACACTTCGTTGATGATGGTGATTATTATTATTATTATTATTATTATTATTAAAAGAGATTGGAGTTTCTCTTGAATGAACCCAAAATACACAACAAACAAAACGATGTAGTAATCCATTGAGTGAAGAAAACGATTAAAAACATCTGTTCATAAAAAATACAATTTCACCCTTTTAAATAGATTTTTAAAAGAATTCCCATTCAAGAAATTGTAAGGAAATACGTTAATTTTATTGTTGACAAAAGTGGAAAATTGTAGGAAAATGAAATAAGTGGAGGCACATTTGTGCGGAGGCGTATATAAATATTTTTCACAACAATAGAATTTTCCTCTTAAAGTCTACAATAGACTAGAAAATCATTGTAAACATTTTAAAAAATAATCGTAACACAAGAAATCGCCGAACTTTGAAGATTTTCGAATTAAAAATGATTATTAATTAAGAGATATTAAGTCTTATCAGCGCTAAACAACTAGGAAAAGTTTAAAATCCGAACCGCCGACTTTTGGTTTTGTACACCACTGCTCTGACCAATTAAGCTAACAGGCACGTACCAATCTTAGAACGATAAGTCAAAAGAATTTCAAACTTTTCTTAGTTGTCTAGCAGTGATAAGGTTAAATGTCTCTTAATTAATAATTAATGTTTAAATAATTGGCTTAGTATTTACCTAGCCTGCATAAAAATGTGAGCATTTCACACATTTGACGAACAAGACGATAAAGCACTTATCGTTCTGTCTTGCTAAATATAAATTTATAACTAAAATTGGTGGGAGCCTGTTAGCTTAGTCGGTTAGAGCATTTGTACGCTAAACAAAAAATCGTGGATCCCGTATAAGATTCCGAGCTCTTTCTTTAGTTCTTTAGTGACAAGGCTTCATGTTTCTTAATTAATAATCATTAATAGTTCGTTAATAATTTATAGTTAATTTGATTAAGGGTTTTGTGTCGTGTAGTTTCAATTCGGGCACACAATCAACTAGAATATCTTTTCAGGGGCAAAAAAGCCTGCAGTTTCTTCGTAAGAATGTTAATAAATGAAGTAATGAAATCGTTTACATGTTTTTATAATTTGGTCAATTAGTGCCGGAGGGACAGGGGGTCAGATAACTTAAGAACGGATTAAGATACGATGATGGGATAAACAGTATTCGAGTCTAAATTTCAAATTACATGGGGTACAAGATTATTTTTTGAAAAACTGCCACGTTTCCATGTCATTTTAAAGTTTTCAAAAACAATATTCAATCTTCTCAATTTTCTAAAAACAAGCCAATTTTTCAAAAAAATGTTTCTTGTCCCCCCATGTACTTTGAAATTTGGAATCAAGGGCAGTTTACCCCATTAACGCATCTTAAGCCGTTCTCAGGTGATGTGACCCCGCTCCGCTATATGAATAATTTATAATAGGATATAAAAGACATTATTACTTCATCAATTAACAAACTTACGAAGAAACTGCAGGCTTGTTTGCCCCTGAAAAAACATTTTAGTTGATTGTGTGCGCGAATTGGAACTCGACACTATACAATACCCTTAAATATAAATTTATAACCAGAGACCGGATTTTGGTGCGCTTGTACCGTGGCTTGAGATACTATCCATACTAACTACGAAGGAGATAATTGAATTTTTTAATGACAGAAAAGGTACTAGACATGCAAATATATCTATATATACCAACCTGACGCCTTTATAATCCCTAGATTTTAACGGGTACAATGAGGGAACTTCGTGTTGTTAGGTTCGTGTCAAGATTCAATTACCTTCGTGGACCGTATATAGTAAATTCACTGCCGCCTATACCGGCATCGCTCGACTGTTATATAGTTCGGACTGTGACGTCAGCGCACCAAAATCCGGTCTAGGTTTATAACTAACATAAGATTGGTAGGGACTTGTTAGCTCAGCCGGTCAGAGCATTTGTGCGCTAAGTCAAAAGCTTTTTTTTAGTTTTTTTTGTGGTGACAAGGCTTAATGTTTCTTAATTAATAGTTTGTTAAGAAGTCTACCGGTGTTTACAATTGATTTGTTTTGAAGATTTTGATTTGAATTTATAAAACGTACTCACCCATCTCTGGATAGTCTGGATACAGCAACTCAAAGGATGTTGGAAGTTTAGGATCTTGATAGTTTGAGGAAACGTTGGATCTGGAGATGGCTTAACTTGCGGCTTCTATGGTGTATTATATAAAAAAATATTTTATTTTAAAAATACCACTGATTTCTCAACACAGCACACTGAACAATTTATAAATTAATAACAATTCTGCACTGGATGATAAGCATAATTTAAAATAAAATTCAACAATTTGTACATGGAAGATAGATAAAGACTAGTTGATTTTATTTTGGTAAATCGGTTTCATCAATACTATTACAAATAAGTGATGGTTCTGATTCAGCCCGTTTTAAACCATCATTATTATTATCACAAACCTCTTTATTTATATCTGGTACACTTCTTGTTATTTCATTTTGTTCAGTTTCAATTTTTATATTATCATCATCGTCGATTTTTAATAATTCCTCATTTAATGTGACATTTTTCAAATCAACTGTACTATTAGCAAAAATTGCCGCTGATCCTAAATCACTTAATATCGGTTGATTATTTGTTGTAATTGTTGATGGTGTACCATTAATTGTTTGTTTCATTACTGGTTGTTCGATTATTGGTGATTTTAACGGACTTGTTGCCATATTCATTGTTAAAATATTTCTTATCAGTAATGGACTATTAGGTCGATTTGTTGTCGATGATGGTGATTGTGCTGATGCTTTCTCTTGTTTATGTTGTGCAATTAAATTACAAGCTTTCCCCAATATTATCAAACTATTCAATATTTTAAATGTTATTAAACATAAATATGCCAATATTAATAATATTAATGATGGTATATTATTAATATTGATTGCACTAATTATAATACGTATCATAACAACACCTAATGGTAATGGTATAAAACCCATACGGCGTGCTACTAAATCTGAATGATCGGAGAATGCGTGCTTTTGACGTGTTTGTGCCATATCATAAGCTAAACTTATCGTATAATCACGATATACATCTAATTGTAATTCATTAAAACGTGTTATAAATGCATGTTTAATCCAATCAACTAGAATTTCAGCAAATAATACCAAGAAACAATCCGGTAATAGAATTAATAAACGTTCAAATTTCCATGAATATTCACGCATTGTTTGTAATACAACAATAAATAATAAAATTATTAAATGGAAACGTTCACGGACATCACTGCAAGATACTTGAAACAAATTGTTTTTATCGAATTTCTTAAAAACACTACCTTTCAACTCGACAAACTGCAAAAAAACAAATTAAATATTAATTGATACAAATTTAAAGGAATCTACATTATTCGACATCATTATCGTCAATAGAGCTTTATTGTTCGAATTGATGGCAACATTCAATGTTGTAGCTTGAAATAAAACTAAAATACTATGAAGAACTGTAAATTTATAAGGAAAACACTATCGAGATTATAGTTTCATAATTAAAATTATTTTGTAAAAGGATACCAACATAGACAAGAGCGAAAACTAGATGCGGTATAACACCTAAATGTTCCCGTTTACGATCACGAGGTTCAGTTGCTGTCCAAAATAGAGCATCAATTGTATCTTGTCCAAATGCGGAAAATAAACGATCACCAACTTCCAACATATTATAAAATATATACAATTTAATCACTGATTGACTCTTAATTAAATGATACAACATATTCGTATCAACTGACAATAAAAACATACTACCAATTATTAATATAACAGCCTTTAATAAATCACAAATTTCAGCTGGTGTTAATATACGTCTATTTTGTTTATCTCGAAATCTACAATATTAACACAAAATTAATTATAATTAATGTATTTTTTAATAATCTCACCCAAAGCATTTCGAGAATGGTCGTGTTATTAGCGCCCATAAAGCCAATAGGACACGCATCGGTAAAAATGTGTATACGAATAGAAATGAATCGGTACATTGCATAAAACCATAGCCCATAAAACGTTCAACTTCCCTCGGTATTCTCATAAATGAATAAACTTTCTCGCGTCTAGCCGAAAAACGTTCCTCATCATGTTCTAGAAGATAGCCACGGGTCAATTCTTCTTTCAAAAATGAACCCAATGATGGTATCTTTTCTGTAATTATAAATCGACACTAATTATTATAATAATTATTGTTAAAATTGACAAAATAATATAACCTTTTCTCATTTGATCAATTTCATCGGTGTTAATTGTTGTTGTTGATGTGGAATCTTTAAATTGAATTTCGTCGATTCTATCATCTGCTGGGAATAGACAATGATTTGGTGTTGTAAAACGAATTTTTTTACCACTAATTGTGGTTGAATCTTGATCCAAAGACATATTTTTTTTCAGTGTTTTCAAAACATTAACATTATCACAACATGATTTTGACATTGACGTTTGGTCAAAAATTACATTGCCGGATTCTTCGCAACTCGTTCCCTCTAATGTCACTAGGTGTCGCATAGTCACCTTTAATTCTTAATTAATAAAACAAAAACGCGAGAAAATGAAGATCGGTATATATGTGTATCGTTTAAAGACTTTTGATATTAGCTGACTGATTTCTATACAATTTAACAGTTCATTTGAGCCTCAAAAATATTTTTCACACAATGCAATGAAACTAGATCAATTTGGCAACATTGCAAACATAGCGACTGATATTGCAGGCAACCCATTATACATCAGACAGGGCCGTACTCCAATATAATCAAGTGCTTACAATAAATAAAATTATGTACAATCAATCAATTTTACAGTTTTGTTGAAGAGGTATTGAAATATTTACAATATTTACAAAATTTAATTAACTTTCAAGAGTTGATAAAAATTAATGCTTTTAAAATTTTATCGCATTTCTGACTAATGACAAAATTATTTACAAATCAGAAATTGGCGCTTTAAAATCAACACAAGTTCTATCTAACCGAACAACTAAAATATTAAACTACCTAAAAACAACTAAACTATAACGAAAACTCCACATACTGCAAAACCAACAACAAAATTTGTCATTAATCTTGCACTGTGCGTCCTTTTCGTTGCACATTCCGCCTTGAAACTGTACGGTGCTTCTTCGTGTCGTGGATGCGGTGTTTGCAGTACCATGGGATACCGATACAACAAACAATCTCTACAGTACAGTTCTTAATAGTACTAAAGTGTAAAGCACAATTTATCCAAGAAAAGTCAATTTGTTCGCTAAGAGTAATTGCAAGCTTCTTCCGAAGCTCCGTATCCTGTAATCTATTTGGTAACAATTGTTCTACAAGTGTCATACCACTACCAACTGTAATTATAAATTGTTCCGATGGATTAATTTGTTTCGATTGATTGTCGGATGACTCTTGGCAGGCTATATTTGTATCACAAGCAAGAGGAGCTTTGGAAGTTAAAATGCTGATGCATTGGTTGCAATTACTCTTAGCGAGAATTGTACGAACGATAATACTGCTCAAATTAACAACAGATAGAGTTTTCATATCATTAGCGAAAACCGCTCTAAGTATTTCGCCAACAATATGGCTACTATTGTCCAAAGAGATGTTAGTACCAATCCCGATTGGGGTAGTGTTTTGCACTTGTTCCACATTAAGAAAAGTTTGCAAATTACTTAGCAGTACCAAATCATCTTCTTCGCAATCAGTCCCATGCAACTTTTCGCAACGAAGGCTATTAAGGATTTGGACTTTTAAGGAGTTAACAAATTGCTGCACTGTAGGATTGCCGTTGTTACCACAACCCGAACGAATAGCAGCAAACAAATTGTCAAGGGGGTCATTGCTTAAAACTCTAGTAAAAAATTCTTGGATTCCTCTTTTTCGTAAGGCTAACCAAAGTCCTTTTGCGGCGCTAATTGTTATCAACCATCCGTCCTAAACACAAATTTTATATGAAAATAGAGAGAAAAAAAAAAGGAATATAGACGGAAATACCTGTACAAGAGGTGGGCGTTTGGCACCTTCAAAGGTCCAGTTTTGTATGCATTCGAACGTTTCATCCCAAAACTTCATATGGAAAGATTTGCGATTAACAGCTACTCTATATTGTTTTACATAATCTAGACACAATTTATATTATTCGTTACTGATAACAGCAATTACAACGTTAATAATCACAAATAAAATCATTACCTTCTTCAGAGGAACTACGTCCATTAACACTGTCAAATAGATTATTTATCATCAGTAGAAAATGTGCCGTTCCGATAGCGTCCGGCGGTACAACTTTACTATTGGCTGTAACGACAATTTTAACTCAATTTGTAAACTAATTAAATACTGATAAGTGATTACGATTATCGGTGAACAGTGCAGTATAAGCGGCCATAATTCGACTCAGCAACTGAACTGCCAGTGACACTTTTTTCTTTAATGGTCCTACCGGTCTCAAATGATCCTCTTGAATATAACGAAGCACCTATAAAGATATTTTACCAAAAAAAAAACAACAAAATTATATTTAGAATATTACCCGAAAATTTGGATTCTGCGCTTGATTAAACTCATGAACTTTTCTGAGATGTTCCCAGCGAGCCGTCACTATTACATCACGTCCATCTTCATTAACAGGAAAAGTAATAGGATATTTTTGTAACAGGTCCCGGATGCGTAAAATGAGATGGCTAGGATTGAAGACAGTATATATTTTACTATCTTCATAGACAAAGTATGGATGAAATATTGAGGAGCCCATCATTCGTAAAGTATTGACATATGTTGTATTCATGTTACAAATAGTGGCAACAACAGGCACACCAACACGAAACAACGAGCCAATAACTTCACGAATAATACACTCTAATTCAACCGAACAGATATCCGTATGAGTGAAATAGTAAGCTATCGGTTGTTTCCATTTCCTCACAACACCTTGGGCCATGAAAACCAGAACCTTTGAAGCAATACTACTTCGCCGGCCCTGAGTTTTACCAAGATCAACAATACCATCGATCACATCTAAAGAGGAATTATAGTGAATCCACTCTCTCGCGTTAATTTCACCAAACCCAAGGCAGCATATTCTCTCTTTCCTATTAAATGAATCGAGGGATTTCGCAAGGTGCTGGAATAACTGTTCGTTTATTCCGATGTCAAAGGGGATTTTGCTCAAAAGATGGGAAAGACTATTTGGAGAAGGTAAGGCGAGAAATCTTCTGAGCAATGTATAGGATTTGGGATTTTTTGTCAGGAATGTAACAGAGGAAATTTGTTCGTACAAAGTCCATGTTTTGTTCTTTGGTGGACGTTTAGCATTTTTCAAATGTGCTAAAATAAAATCAACTATGCTCGCTGAAATGTGCTTGAAGATTTTGTTCACTAATACATCAGCATCGCCACGTAAAAAACTAACGATTTTATCCTGATGTTGTCTACATTTTTGTTTTAAAATCTTCAAGTGTCGTCGTTTTTTCATTAACACGTGAACAACTTGTTTTTCTATTGGTAAATCACTTTTTATATACTTGAGAACAACTGGTTTTTCAAAAAGTAAAGCCAGACATTTGGGAGAAATGGAAGCAGATATAGCATAGTTATGATCCATTTTGAGAATCTGAAAATTTGTCTCGATTAAAACACATTCAGTGCAGTACATAATTTGAAATTGAAGCTTTTGCCATTCGAGAAATACCGGATGAGTCATCTAAAACGAAAAGTTCTTATGAAAACCCCCATTATTTGGTAAGCGATTCGAAAAATATTTCAACGATTTGTTGGGTGGTACCTGGAGATCATTTTAACAGAACTAGAATCCCGTAGCTCATTTAGAAGTTGCTCAAAAAACGCTCGTTTCTGGCAATGTTGCGATTTTCAAAAACAAACTAAACAAGCATAAAGTCTTAGAATGACTCAAGGATCCTCCCAACATTATTTTTTTTTGTTTTTCTCCATTTTACAAGTAGGAAGTGTTCGCATTTTTTCTAGAATGCAATGAAGAGAAACGAAAAAAATCAATGTTAGTAGGGTCTTCGTGTCATTTTTAGTCGTTTTACGTGCTTATTGTTAGCTCGTTTTTGAAAATCGCAGCCTTGCTCAAAACAATTGTTTTTGGACCAACTTACAAATGAGCTACGATGTTCTAAAATGATCTCAAAGTACTACCCTACAAATACTCGGAATATTTTTCGAATCGCTCACCAAATAATGAGACTTTTCGTTTTAGGTGATTCACCCGGTATTGTAATTACAAGGAAATTTTAGCGATTTTATGACCCAAACTGTAAATTTAAGCCAAACGAAATTGTAGACTAAATTTTGTGAATAGATGCAAATCATTTACGGCTTATACAGAGACGGACAACATCCTTTAAAAGTGGGCAGTTTTATTTCTACGTTGTTCACAAAATTTACAGTATAAAATCTCCTTTGTGTGCCTCGTTATAATAGATGCAAAATTATTTGTATACAAAAAAAATTATTTGTATGAAATAAAAAACCAATTGCACCAATGGTTGTTTGACAGTGTTGAAATTATTGTGGCAAAACTGTATGTAGACCCGGATTCTAATTATAAGCTTAAATTTATAATGTAAACCATAAAATCGCTAAAAACTTGATGCAAGTGTCTAAAATTATGTATTGATATCTAAATTCTGCAATTTTTTCATTATCTGGAAAACAATGTACACAACCAGTGGCGATTTTTGATCGTTGTCCGATCGACCAGGGCGCCAGACACATAAGGGGTAGCATAAAAAATCGTCGACAAATATAAATGATAATTGAATTAAAATAACTGTAATTATTAATTTATCAGACGTCATTATTATTCCTGAAGGTACGCCGAAACTCTCGCCTAGGGGCACCAGATTCGCTGAAGCCGGGCCCTGTATATATATCATAGTGAGTTCCGGTTACACATAAGTCGGATACTAGACTCAAGCGAGTACATTTATTTCTATAACAACAAAATGGTCGTAAATTGTGAAAAACAGGAAAATTACAAATTATTGTCAAAAAAACAACGGTTAGAAGCTCCAGATAAACATAAAAAAGAAGTAGCGTACATGATAAAACGATAATTCAAAAGAAAATCACCAATTAAGAAACTATCTAGAATTTGTAATGAATAAAAACTGGATTCGTCTTACCTTTCAATAATGCTACCGCTAATTAAAGAGATTTAATAAAAACACGAAAGAAACATTCAATCAGTATTTTAACTAGAACTAACTCAACTCAACGACTGTT
>JAZBGW010001360.1:4622-15947 GCA_037464815.1 Mylabris variabilis
CATTAGAAAAACGACTATTTTGGTTTATATTATCAACTGGAAAATCAATTCTTTTATTTTGTCTATTACTGGTTTGATTTTGTTGCAATGGTTTTGTTTCAGCTTGAGTACTACCTAGTTTAGTACTCACAGTTAATCTGATATTCTGATTTGTTTCGGCTTTCGTAGGACTAGAGATACTGTTAGCTTTGATATTAACATGCTGGTTTTGATTTTGTGGCGTCGTTCTACCATTAACTCTGATATTCACGTATTGTGGAGTTTCTCCAAATGTCGTACTCGGTTCCAGTTTAATTTCTTTTGATCTGCTTTCGGATTTTTCTTGAAATTTCTTCGAATATTGTTGATTTTGTCTGGTAGAGGATGTTGAGACAATTTCAAAATTTTTACCTTTCTGATATTTTGTAACAGTCGAATGCTGTTCAGTTCTCATAATAGCACCATGATTGTCTCCATCCACATATACACGTCTTGATGCTTTTCTACGTGCATTCTCTTCGCGTAATTGTTCAGCACTTTCTTCATACAAATTCGGCGAATTTGTGCAGTTCACCTTGAACCACCATTCACATATCAGTTCGGATTGTTGAAAAATCGTGCCGTTGGGACATAAGAAGGATATCTTCTTTCTATCTTCACAAATATGAAAAACCTAGAAATTTTTTATTTTGAATGATTAAATTAATTTGTTTTTTTTAAGCAATAAATACTTGACAATTAGTTTCTAAGTCGGCATAATAACCAGATCCCCATTCACCGCAACTAAATGAAGTTTTTGGTATGTGAGATAATATAGGAAAATCGACACCTGGTTTTCCATACACACCTAGAATCGATCAATTTTTGTGTTTAAAACACTAGGATGTAGGACAAGGTGTTTTGTTACCTTGGTAGAAGACGGGCTCTTCTTCAAGAACGTTTTGAGAGCTATTATCACCATCTATACCTCTAGTGATGGAGTCATCTGTTTTTAGACCTTTTACCTGAAAACAAGGCTGTTTTAATATGGAACTGTATCGTAAAAAGACAGCCTTACCGGAAAATATAAGCAATAGATGAGATAGAACCACAGGGCCATGTCTGGAATAAAAAGAAGAAGTAGCTATAAATAGATAAGGGTGCCAAAATAAGAATCCTTCTAAAACTCAAACGTCTTTCAAGAGGATAAAAGAAAAGTCGGCAATCTTCTCAATTATCAGCGTTTTACTTGCAATTATATTATTAAATATTATGTTGCGAAACATTTCAATTTGATTATACCTTCCTTACTTTATCCCTCTCAGTTATTTACATAAAATCAAAGACTTTTACATGACTTATGAAAGATTTTAAGTTCCCAGTTTATACGCTTGGATGATGGAACAATAGCTCTTAGCTACATCGAGGATCTTAAGCAACAATATTAAGTACTACATCAGTAATATTTACAAATTAATATCAGTGTTAGTTGGAGAGGAAAAAAGTAAAAAAAAATAAATATGAAATGGAGGAAAATGAAATATAGGAAGAGTTATTTCAATGATGCAACAATATCTGTCTGTCTTCTACATTCATTGTACTAATTCATCAAATAAATTGCGAAAAGAAGAACAAACAATCGACCTTTACTATTACACAATTTCATTCAACTACAGTCGGTATGCTAATTGCTCTAGTTCTAATTTAAAAACAGTATTGTTGTACTGTTTTTCGTTAACAAATTGTTACCGGATTACAAGTAGCCAAAACAATTAAGTTATTTGTAATTTGAAACAGCCGATTATTAATCACTTCATCAAGGATAAATCAAATTGAAAGTAAGTACGTGTTGTTCATCTTCTATCTATAGAATATTTAGTTAGTGATGAGTCAAAATTTGTTTTTTACAATCAACTGGATAATTCGTTAAATATCACATTTAAAGTAAACAATTTATTTATTGTCGATGTTTAGAAAGGATAAAACACACCTAAATATGCATATTTATAATAATTGAAAAAAATTCTCTCAAGTTTTATACAAAAAAAAACAATGTCTATTCGAATTTTATGGAAAAATTTTAATTTTACGAAATGTTCTCTCTATAAACAATTAAAAATTTCATGCTCTCTATTATTTTTATTATTTTATAAAGCATAAAATTATAATTGTGTGAAAATGGAGAAGTTTAAGGTTAAAATCTTACTCAATTTGGAAATGGGACAGCCGGCCATTTTTACCAGAACCTGAAACAAGAAGCAATATTTTTGTAAATTTTGATAGGAATCAGTTCTTTTCCCTTGCTATAATGATGAAAAATCAGCAGTTTTGTTAAAATTGGAAAATATTTCTCAAAGAGAGCAATTTTTGGAAACCGCCAAATCACAAGAACTTTTCTACTTTCCAACATTTTTCATTCGCTCAATTTTCGAAAGTATGCATTTCCAATGGACAACACAACATAATAGAAAATTCTTATCATATTTCACTATTAATTTTCTATCAAAAAATAAATAAAATGTAAATTTATTAAAATTTTGATTTATTTTGATGTCTAAATCTGAGCAGGGAAAATATTTTAGCAATGACGCAACGATTAATCGAACATTAACAAATTCCATTAAAATGTTAATTAAATTTTTATGAATTTTCAATTTTCATCCGTAATTATGAAACATTTAAACTACAATAAATCAAAAAGAAAGATAATCGTTACTTTCATTATAATTTACGTATTTAACTCAAAATTACGCATTGAAAAACTCAATTAATCATCTCATCACTTGTTAACCAAAAAAATCAACAGGACAATTATGATAAAATCAGATCGTTTCGACTATAAAAGAGAAGATTTTTGTTATTTATTTAAATGAATTTCGTCTAAGCATAAAGACAATGAATGAACGACCTAATTCAAAAGTTTCAGCCGTGAGAACTTCTGTTCCATCTTACAAAAATATTATATTGCGAAAGATGTTGGAACAAAATGAAAACATTGACTATAATTTTACGAATTATTTCGATGATACATGTTTCATTGAGAATTAGACAGAAATTTGCATTAAACAATTCAGTTATTTTGCGCGTCTGACGAAATCACGGAACAAGTTGGAATACCTCAAATATTCAACCTTAAAATTTTATAATTCGTATATTTTGATTGTATAATCGAATTTTAATTAAATGATGATCTGATCGTATTCGAATATTTAAATCAATTCCGTCTACAAATTTTCCAAGTGTCATCATAGGCAGATCACGGAGATATGATAATATCGTTCAACTTTCAATTTTATTGAACGAACATGACTTAAAATCACAATATTGCACTATTGATAAAATGATGATGGTAATAAATTTTCAGGTTATTTCCTGGTCGAAACGGAGAGGAAAAAAGTGAAAGAAACCATCATCTATAAAGATTAACGGTTAATACTACTAAAGTATGAATAATTGTGATAATAAAAATAGTCAATGGTAATTAGGGAGAAATATCAAATAGAACCGGTATTTAATTATTGCGAGTAAAAAAATATTACGATGATATAACAGATCTTCAACACAATTCTAGTTGTTAAAGACCGAAGAAAAATCCAATTAGATTGTAAACTTCATCTCCCTGTTAGTTTATAGAGTAGGAATCAATCAAAGATTGCTCCAGGCTAGTATTTCTTTGTACAGGAACAAGTCGAAAAGGTGAATTCAGCATGCCGTTAACTAACCACTAAAGACTTTGGCATTTGTGTTAGAAATTTGAAATATTGTGTAGAATCCAAGTCTTAAAATTGTTATCAAATGGTATAAATCTACCCTTGAATTCGCCCACGATACCTGAACAAATCACCAAATTTACAAGCGATATTATTTCAAGATAACACGGTGAATCAGCATTGTATAAGTGGTGTTAATGATATTCATGAGATTCATTGAAGGAAATTAGGGATATTCGTTGCAATAAAATTTTAATTAAAATCTTCTACAAGGATACCGATTTTATATACACACAATTACCTTTAAAGATGCAACTATTACATCAACTACATTAATGTAAATGGAAAAACAACATCAACAGTATCGATAAGGTATAAAGAATCACTGTTATAGCCTTGATGTTGGTTTAGATCGTTTTCATTTGAAGAATAAGAAGAAGAAACAAACAATGTAGAAGGATTTCAATCAAAACAATTCAACCTTCACTAATGACCTATAAAGAAAATCCAAAATGCAGAATAGAAGAACGAAGGATAATAACGAAGAATCGTGACGCTTTTTGGCGATATCTAATAAAATAGATCCTTGTTGTTTATGCCGGAATAGTGACCTGTGTGTCTCACCTTTACACTTTCACCAGAAAAACGACAACTTCACAATAATGGATACAATTATTGATGATTATTTCTATACAACAACACAAAAAAACCGTCATCTATACATCATCATCATCATCATCGTCAACAGATGTTATAGAATTATAAATTTATCATTTATTGATCGCATTGATAGTAAAGTCACGATTTGTGGAATAGCTTTATTTTTATCAAACATGGTAAAGATTGTGCAGTTTCTTATTGCTTTCGTTTGATTGCATTGAACTATAATGTTAGTTGACTTATATAAGGATTTTTAGATCAATTTAAAAAGTAGAGAAAGTAAATCTGAACGAAATTACCATATAACGTGCTAATATTGTCAATTCGTGGATAGGTCAAGTGCATTCGATCATGATTATTTCGATGAAAGTCGAATTATAGAGAGCAATACTTGTATTATTTCCATACATAAGTCTTTAATTTGAATAATTTTCGATAAACGCATTGATATTTTGTTAGATATACATTTAAACCGATAGTTTAGATTGTGATCCGAACGCTAATCATATTATTTTTTCTATTGTTTCACTTGAAGGTGTAGGAATCATTATCGAATTTTACAAATTGGGAAAAAATTATAGCTTAAAACTCTTTCAACACCCACAACGATGTGCAAGTTATGTTAATCTTTAATTGTTTTGTTACTTTCTAGAGTAAAAATCCTAATATCAACCCAAAATTTGTCTAAATCATCCCTTGTCATCAATTCAGCAAGAAAATTCCTTGAAGATTGACAACTTACAATTTGAGAACAGAAAATCTTTCTCCAAAAAAAAAACCTTAAAAGCATTGTCTTTTTTCTATTAATTAAGGGTAAAATTCTTTAAAATGATCGTGAACACAGGAATAAGGGTGGTAGAACCCAGGCACGAGGAATACATTTCTCTTGTACTGGAAAACTAATGCTCCATATTCCAAGCAAAAACAATAGCTGTAATGACCCGTGCACAGGTCATGCTGTGCCGAAACTATAAAAATAGAAGCATTTACATCCAAACATACGATCAAGCAGTGCTCAAATCAAAAATGCAGAAATAAGATCAAGACTAGTGCTAAAATGCTTCGATGCACCAAAAAGAGCTTGCTGAACATAGCAAAATGAACTTCAAATGGATGCCAGCACATCAAGGCTTCGAAGAAAACGATGAGAACATTTAGCAAGAAAAGGCCGCCAAAACATCTGTAATTGAACCCGGACCTATATGTGGGATTGCGAATGCGCACGCTAAAAAAGCCATAAGGAAAGATTTAAAAAGAAAACATTAACTCTACTGGGGGGAATCACCAGGAATGATCTTGTCAAAGACATTTCCGGAGTTTTTCAGGCCATAGAAGATCTAAAGAATTCCTGGAATTAAACAGGATTCATTTATAGCAGATTATAGGATAATTACTGGTCATTGTGCACTGACGAAGCATCTCAGTAACATTGGGGTTGCAAAGGACCTAACATGTAAGGCCTGTGAAGAGAAAGATGAAAACAAGTGACCACATCATATGCCACTGTAAGGACTTAAAGGATCTCAGAGCATGGCATATGGGAGAGGAATTTATTTCTCCCGAAGAAAGAAGAAGCATCTTGGATTTTCTTAAAAATACATGATTATTGAAGGAAGACAGTTAACTCAAATTAGGCGTGATGATGGGTGCACAAAAGGCCTTATAGGCTAAGATACGGTGGGCAATAAATCACAGCTCGTGTTCGAGGGACTGATAAAGGAGTCACACAAAAACATTACTAACAGTAAGGCTAAAATTGGCCTCCTTTTCATGACTTAAGAACGAAACTCGAAAAAAATATATAGGTACCTTGCGACGAAAATTACCTAAAAATTAGACTAAAAACGAGAATTCAAAAATCGGCCAAAAGTTTTTTTCCGCAATTTTATAGCAAAATTCACCAAAAAAAAGACCTGATGGTTTAGGACAACAAATATCGTAAAACTTAGAATAAAAACCGAAAATTCAATTCCAAAATCGAATAAAAATGTCTAAATGGTCTCATTTTTACAGCTTAGTACCCAAATTTGCTATAAACGGATCATTTAGAACGAAAATATCGTGAAAACTTATACTGAAAAAGGTTGTTTTATTCAATCATCCAATTTCGAAGGATTTTTTACTTTTTATAAGAACTAAAAGTTCAAATAATAAAGCCTTGAATATCAATAATAAGAGGATGAGTTTCACTCACCTGAATACCTTAAATTAGAACCAATCCTAAATTCAATTAAATTGATTGATTTATTTATTGAAAATCTAAATTTAATCGCTTAAATCGTAGAATTAAAAGTATTTCATTGAAAAATTGGACGATGTTGTAACTGTAAATTAAAATTCTCTTCTAATGACTCCTTCATTTGAAAAACAAATAGTCTTCACGCATTTAAAATAAAATAAATCATTTAATGGAAATATTAGTTAATGAGAAGTCTTGCTATTAAAATAAACAATCCATAAATTTCTCATCGTTTTAAATGAACATTTTATTAATAACTAATTAATGCAAGGAAAAAATAGATATTGATCTTTTCAAGAAAAAATATTCATTAACAATCTGTAGGCTAATAAATTACAAAAAAAAACGTTTAAAATAAAGAGGAATTAGATGATTTATACGAAAGAATTTTGATAGAATCCGATTCACACGGTGGGGAAGATTTAAAGAATTGTAAAAATTTCTAATTCACATCAATAAAACTTTCGTTTATTAGCAATTAAACTGTGCCAAATCTCTACAATTCATTCCATTTAATTTTCCTCTGATACTGATTAATAGTCCATAAAGATACAATATTCCAAAAGCATTTCTTTTATTATATAGCTTCTGGTAGAAGCATTACAACATACAGATCGTCTATTTCAATTCAGTCGGTTTGACTCGTGTGTTTAATAACTAGTAAAGTTGTCGATATCAAACTAGACAGAGTATAAGTGACGGTTTTTGTTTACGTGAGATTTATTGATAATGATTAAATTTCTATAAATCACTTTCACTCTTGTGTTTATTTACGAAAAAAAATTTTCAAAGATGATTCAGATGGTCACGGTCAAGAATGTTTAAAAAAATGTCATTGATCGAATGTTGAAGATTTTCTCCAATTTTTTAAAGAAATATATAAATTGTAGGTCAAATTATATAATCGAAATGAAAATTTTAGTTACTTTTATTAATAGAAACAACCAGTGTGGTTATAAATAAAAATTCTTCAAAATGTTAAATGTTAATATAGATCGTGCAATATGTAATTAAGTATTAGAGATCAAATTACATAAAATAGTTATCAAATTTACAAACAAGAAATCAACTGTTATGAATCAGAGTTGATTTTTTTTAAAGTTTGACTTGACCTGACTTGACACTAAAAGACTTTAGGGACTGAACAGCAACAGAAATCGCTCAACATTTGGTTGGATAGATTTTTTTTTCTTCTTGATCCTTTCCGCCCCTGCCCCGGAACCCCTGTTGGCATTACTTCAGGGCAGGTTTGGATTTGCTTCTTAGCATCAATTGATACCTAATGGGCTCTCTCACGCCGTCGTTGGTTTGCATATTTTGTTTCTTCGCTAGCTTCTCAGTGGGGTTTGATTGGATTTGCTTCTTAGCACCCCTTGATGCCTAATGGGCTCTCTCACGCCGTCGTTGGTTTGTATATCTTGCTTCTTCACTGGCTCCTCAGCGGGGTTTGAACCCCAGACCACGGCGTGAGAGACAGATGTTTATCCACTAAACTACCAATCGATTTAAATGGTGAAAACCTATCAAAATTCACGTCCGTCAAGTTGGCACAGTGAGATTGTTCCAGTTCAATTGTTAGTGCTTTTTAGTGCTTTAGTTCTTATCGTTAGTGCTTCAATAGTTAGAGAGTTATATTTAAAAAACTATCGGGGGTCCTAACTTTACGCTGCGTAACAGGGAAATTTCAAACGAAGTAGTTATAGCTATCGTTAGGGTTTCGTTAGTGGCCTTTGATTCTGTTATTGTTTCCGTTAGTGCTTTTACACTTTAAGTGATGTGTACAAAAGAAGGTTAGGGGTTGGATGCAGCCCACTTAATAATTGTATTGAAGAAAATAGATAAGTTGTTCTGTTAGAGCTTCGTTGGTGCCGTTTAGTGCTTCAGTTCTTATCGTTAAAGTTTTAATGGTTAGATAGTTATAGTTAAGTAATTATGGGGGGTGCTAACTTTAAGCTGCGTTATCGAAAAATTTAAAACAAAGTATAAATATTGTCAGAATTTCATTAGTACTCGCCGATTTTGCTATTGTTTTCGTAAGTGCTTTTATAGTTTAAGTTTAAAGCAAGCGCCATCTAACGTTTGAGAAGCATAATAACCGTAGGTCTATCACAAGGCAGGTTGTCCCTTAATAGGTTTATTGAAAAAATAAATCAGTCTGTTAGGGCTTTAGTAATTATGGAGTTATAGATAAAAAATTATGGGGATGTTAAATTTAATGTATGACTTCATTATTTTTATTAGTACTTTTTGGCGAGCGATTCAAATAATAATTTAAAGACCTGCAGGTTAGCACCTAGAGAGCATTTTAGTGTAACAGTAGGACTCTGTAGCTTATAGGGAAATGGATAAAATGAAAACTAACTTTTGAATCTGCAACAAATACCACAAGTCTTTTGGACTCGTCAAAAGAGTTAGAATGATGTAACACTTTCATAACATGTGTATTTTTCAAATTCGTCCTTTAGGCCTTGAAAAAAAATTAAATTCCGAGTAAAGATTGGTCGTTAAACCTTAAAATTAAACAATCATTCGCCTCCCTGTGTAGGTTGTTGTTAATTCACAGTAGTTTATTATTCTAGACCCGATAATTACTTATCTATGACTATCTAACCATTAAAGCTTTAACGATAAGAGCTAAAGTACTAAAAACACCAATGAAGCACCAACGGTTTTCAATGTGCTTATTATATGAGGAGTGCCAACTTGACGGACGTACAAAATTCTTCCTAAATTTTCTCCCCAATAAAAATTTAAACTCCCCTGTACCAATTTTACTTATTTATGACCGGTAAATAAAATAATTCAGTGAAGCATGACATTACTTCAACATGAAAATAAAGTCTTCTTTACAGATTTAACCAACGAATCAATTAAAATAATCACAGCAGGGTTTTTCTACGAGTTCTTATTGTACCAACAAATAACTTAATAAATAGTACCTATAGCAAAATATGAACGTTGCTAGACTCATAATTTATTTTCAACAATAATAAAAATAATTGATGTGTTGATGATATTTTAAATGAAAGTTTACTTAATCCAGGAAGACTAAAAAGCACCAATTTTGTGCTACACCACCTACAATAATTCTTACTTATTGTTACAATTATTATTACTATTAGTATTCTAGATCTGATGTAAAAGTTTAACCAGTGGCGGTCCGTAACGTAAGTTCTACTTTATATATATGAGCCGCTCCTGTTTAAGCATTTTTATGAACATCATAAGAATTTCTCATTGATCAATTAATTATTTCGTCAATATTATCTATCATTTTAATAATCATTTGGTAATTATAAAGCAATTTGAACATCGTGTTATTATAGAAGTAGCCAATGAAAGTAGATCTAGTTAAACGAAAAACTGAAGAACGAAATGATATATTTGTTGGGTGATTTTTTTTTAGATTAACATCCAAGATAAAATAGAAAACATTCAATTGATTGATAGTTTTAACGAAAAATTAATAATTCACATTAATTTTATTACCAATTGTTATACAATAACTATAGTTACAAAATATTGCGGTAGATCGAAAATTATAAAATTTAGAGAGATAAAGATGACCATTATATAATAATTATAATGATAGATGTTGTTTATAGATGAAAAAGATAATAATAAACAATATACTTGTAAAAAAAATAGGAATACATATCGACACATCTAATTTCAACATTATAGAAACGTTCACTTTTAACAATGTTGACATCCTTATAAATGAATAGATTGATTGATCGTGTAGTTAAAGAGTATCAAATAATTTGGTGATGAATTCTTTGGAATAAATTAAACGCAACTGGGTTAATGTCTACATTCGTTTCTAAATTAAGTCGTATTGTGTTGTTTTATAATTTTTATAGTCAATTAGTAGCCTAGATTTCGATCTATAGTAAAATTGTAGTTTTAATCAGCAGTAATATGAGAAGGTTAGATTTCTCAAGAATTTTAGAATATCTTGATGATATTGTAAAGAAAGGAAAAATTGGAAAATAAAAGTAATTTTGGTTGTTCATTATACATACATGCTACATACATACATACATACTACATTCAAAAAAGTTAGAAAATTTTCATTAATTCTTTTCATTAACTTTTGGATTTACCAAAATTGGATTTTCCGAGTTCTAAACCTTCTTCGCCCATGCATCAGCTTTCGGAAAAGCTGTCGTATAATCTTTTATCTTTAAAATTGTAGACAAGGAGTTGTTTCACAAGTTTTGACATGTTCCAAAATTTACCTCTGCTGTTTAGAATTTAGCCAAAACTTTAAAAAACGAAAAATTTCACCGGGTGCACCGTGAAATGCCCGATTCAAAGCTGGATTACGAAATTTCTATATCTTAAAAAACAAGCGAGATATGGATAATTAAAGATTGGCACTTTTCTGTACATCGAATCGAAAGTTGACTACTGCGGGCCCCCAAAAGAACCTGAAGGGAACACTGAATCAATTCTACCGAGATGAAGGTGCCCTTCTACCAGGCCCTGTCATAAGAACTTTTCCCCTCAAATCATTGTTACTTTAAAAGTTCCAAAAGAACGCGCCCAACCTGAGATAGTTTTGTGAATAGTTATGCAAATAAGAAATTTTTTTAGCTGTAAGTGCGAATTTTTCAACACCTCATTTTATCATCTTATGAGGTAGCGGAGGATGTTCGAAATAACATCAAATTTTTTACCAAAAAAATTGAACTGAAAATGCAAAATTTTTCAAAATTTTAGAAAATACTTCTAAAATCAGTGGCGTGTCCGGGG
>JAZBGW010001361.1:3486-15945 GCA_037464815.1 Mylabris variabilis
TAAAGTCTAAAAATTCAATTTGGCCGCGTTCCAATATTGATTCCATCAAATCTCAAACCCGAGTTACAACAATTGCTCTACAGTTAATTTTAATTCATTCGTGATTACAACGTCGATTTAATTATCTGTTTGTTATAATAAAGTTATAATCAAATATTTCGGTTTTTCTAAAATTGTATTTTCGAAAATAATGCCACTCCTAAAACGTCACACAACACCAACGACATTGGTGTTATGTTGTTATCGACTATTCGGTCAAATCCTGCTGCCATCAGTTGTTATGCTACGTAAACGATATTTGGGTTTCCTAGTATTAGCAGGAGGAGTAATCGAAATAGCAGGAGGACAACAATATCAACAAATCGATAGTGAAAGTGGTCACAGTGCTAATTTCAAGAATAAAATTAATCAAAATAAAATGACGACAACTGAACAACAATTAGAGAAATCTCCAATCACCCAACTGAACTCATCGGATAAATTAATGCTGTATTATGATTGTTTCTCTTTTTATTCACAGAAGGTAATAAATTATAGATAAATATTTGTTCAGTTCTTGAGAAGCTATCGAAATTATTCTTAATATGATCTATTTTTGAGTACAATCAGTGGCGCGTTATACCACAGCAAATTAGGCAATTATCTAGGGCCCCGATTTGATGGAGGTACTGTGCGTGTCCTAATGCCATATTGTTACAGCATGAAATAGGGCTCCAAAATCTATTTTACCAAACGCCCCTAAAGTCTTTAACGCGCCACTGAGTAAAATACATTTCTATTGTCTTTGACAACTGCACTTATCTAACATTCTCCAAATCACGTGCACTTATTGCAATCAACATTTTTGCTAAGTAATGGTTTCGTTCGAAATTACCCTTACAGGTAGTGATGGCCTTGCACGAGAAGCGCCTACCATTCGAAAGCCGACTTGTTAATCTATTTAAAAACGAACAGTACCAATCGTGGTTTTTAAAATTGAACACAAAAGGTGAAGTACCAGTACTACAAGATACCGTCCGTATTATACCAGATTCGGCACGAATTATCGATTATCTAGAAGATAATTTCAGTAATGGTTCGTAATTGTTTTTGTAATTTCAACAATTCGTCATTAATTGTGGTTTGATTGGAATTAAAGGTGAAACGCCACGATTAATTCCCATACAAGAAGGTCCAGAGGTGCGACAGAAAGTCAATAATTTCCGTCGGATCCTACAGGAAATTCCAGCCGGTATGCTGACAACAGGAGCTGTATTGCATTCGAATCTATTGAGAAATTCAAGAATTCCATTTATAGCACCTGTAAGGAAAGTTATGGCCAGTGAGTATCTCTTATTCGATGGCCCCAATACAAATATCAAATAATTATTGTAGATGCTGAACGTGATGGTAGAAAAACATTAGAGAAATACGCCGAGGAAAATCCAGAAGCTCGGGAAGATCTCTTAAAGAAAGCTGTAAAAAGAGAGGAGAATTACAATTATTTGTGTTTGATTGATAATTTCAAGAAGCTTTTAAATGACATTGACGAAGTCTTAACGAAGGTTGAAGACGAACTATCGCAACATACTGATGGTAATTTATTAAAAATTTCCTATAATTATGTATCAATTAAATTTTATTTTACAGGAAAACAAGATTGGTGGTTGTGTTCGGAATCTTTCTCGATAGCCGACATAGAATTAACAATTCTTTTAGAACGTTTAAGTCAGTTAGGTTTAGAATACAGATTTTGGTCGAATAATAAACGGCCACATTTAGAAAAATACTATGAACGTGTTAAAGGACGTGATTCATATCAGAAAACAATACCAAGCAAGTTATTCTTTTTTAAAACTTTAATAATTACACAAGCACCGATTTTAATTAGTGTTATAACAGCATTTGCTGTAATTGTCGGTGGGGTTATCGTTGCTAAGAAGTATATTTTTTAATTGGTGTTTTAGATTGTACTTTTTGTATACGTGAATTATATCAGTTGTGATTCATACATTTTTCATTTGTAGAAAATTTTATAATGAATGTATTTTTTTTGATAGAATATCCCTTTTCCTTTGATTTATCACAAATGCAACTACAAATAAGTTAAAATAAGACATTTATTGAAAACTACCTATAATTCTTACAAAATTAATCTAATCTGATGAAGATGAGGATGTCGACGATGATTCAGAATCTTTAGCTTTCTTTCGACTCGATTTACTTTTGTGTTTTTTCGATTTACGTTTACGTTTTCTACGTTCATTATCACTGCTACTACTCGATGATTCAGACTTGTTTTTTCTCGCATCAGAATCATCGTCATCATCAGATGATCTACGTTTTCGTTTCTTAGACTTTTTCTCACTTTTCTTCTTCTTTTTCTTCCGTTGCTTCTTCAATTTCTCCAACAATTCACGTTCACGCAGTTCAGTTAATGGTGTTACATACTCCTGATCCGATTCACTACTTGTACTACTAACATCTAAAACGATCTCTTTATTCGGATCAACTTTAATGAAATTTCTACATTGATAAGTTAAATGGCCAGCATAACCGCATTTTTTACATGCAGCTCTTGTACGTTCTTTGGCTGGAGGTAGCAGGTGCGACCCATATTCGGTCATACTTCTGAAAATAAATAATTTTCAAAAAAAGTACAATTTGAATGAAAATAAATAAAACTAACCTCAAATTATGGACTGTCAAAGTTAAATGTCAAGCAATCAAGGTCGCCAACATTGCCGAACCAGATTTTTAAAGATTTTCCTCAAAAATCTGATCTGACTAGCTATTTTCGATCAAAAATCAATTTTTGAGTAATATTTAATGAAATACTTTCTGATAGTTTAACTTTTAATAAATTTTTAGGACGCTTTACACATTATATTTTAATATTTTGGTTGGTTGCACTGCTTCAAAATCTTAGGTTAGGTTTTCCATGTTTAAGCCCCCTTAAATTTGAAAATTGCCATTAATTTAAAACGATGGCTACATCAAATTGTAAAAAAAAGGCAAATTATTTTAAATACAAACCAGTAAGTAAAAAGGCTAAATTGGACTTGAATCATAAAGGTTTCCTATGTACTTGTAATGGCCACGAGAAAGATTGCATTAGGGAAACCTATAATTTATTGAATAAATACGTCGAGAAATTTAACCCTGTTGATAAATCAACAGAAATTCAAGACAAAGGTGATATTGAAGCATCTCTCGAACAAGAATTGGCAAAATTAAAGGAGCCATCGAATACAAAACGCTTTCAAGCGATCGATTCTGGTGCAAGAAATATAATGTTTATTCGTACAGACTTTGATTTAGACCCCGTAGATTTGTGTATGAAAATCATAGAAGACATTCATGCGACTAGACAACAACAAAGCAAATATTTGTTGCGATTGACACCAGTGGAGACTGTTTGTCAGGCGACAATCAACGACATCACCAAAGCTTTTGAAGTGTTAGCTGAGAAACATTTTAAAAGTGAACCGAAAATGTTTGCCATTGTCGTGAATTGTAGGAATAATGATCATTTTAAGACCATTAAGGATAAAGTGATTGAATCGGTGGCTGGTATTGTTACGGCGACAAGAGATGATCATAAAGTTGATTTAAAAGGGGCCAACGTCACGATTCTTATTGATGTTATAAAGACGTTTGCTTTTTTAGCTTGTGTCCCAAATTATATTAAATATAAAAAGTATAATTTGTTATCTGTATATCAACAATGTAATGAGTCTACTAAATAAAATGTATTTTTTTGTTCAAAACATGTTTATTTAGTAAATTTCACACAAAATATTTTAAGAAAATAACCGCTATCCTGGTCCTACAGTTTATTATAATTACCAGCACATATTCGGATTATACTGCATTAGCTTTTAGTTCACTCTGCTATAAATTAAAAGAAAATTTAATAATAATAATGATAATAGTAGTAATAAATGAAAAAAAGGGTGAGGATCGTTGGGCAACAATTACTTTGTTGTTTTACGAACAAAATCACAATTATCATACCCAAAATGTTCAATTTTTCAGTGCACACCTAAATGCCCTAAAGAACAATGCAGCCTTATCGAAAATTAGATTTTCTAAACAATCTGAGATCTGGGTAGATTATATTTAACGTAAGGTACTTCAACATCATTACCATCAGCATCATTGCAACATAATTCAAATACTAAAGCCTTTACGTGCGGCTCGATTTTCTTCTTCGATACTCTTTTGACAATTTCCGACATTGGTAAGCCGAGACGTTCCTGAGCTTTCGGCTTAGCCATAAAGAATGAATACAACATACAAACACCCTGTGATAACATTGTTATCTCTAGATTGTGTTTCTCTTTGAAATATTCCAAAAATTCACTCAACGTCATCTCACCATCAACCTCAAATCGATCCCATAATGTCCATTGTTTACCGCAATATTCAGCTTTTGGTGCTGCTATTGGTTCCGAAAAACCAAAGAATGGTAATGCCAAATTAACAAAACCATTCTTGAATGGTGCAATTGATTCCATACTTCTTGCTAATTTATAAAGTTCGATACAAACAAGACCTGCAACTACTGAAGTTGTTGTAGCAATGGCTGGTATAATTTTACCAGCAATTAATTTTGATTTGTGTCGATCGGCAGTTGGTATTTTATAATTTGTAGCCCTTAGATTTGATGCTGCCACAATAAAGTCCATATGGAGGTTTGTATCGTCGTCTTTCTCGAATTCTAACGGTTTAAGACGGAGACCTTCCAATTCGGCAACTGGTGGTAGTTGTTCTTTTAACTGACTGAGTCGATCCAAATCAACATTATTACCATTGGCCATGGCCATTTGAGAATCGGTAACTGCGATCTTAACACCAGATTTCGGTGTGAATTCAGGCACCTATTCAAATCATTAATCAAAATTAGAAGTAAATAAAAAAATATTATAATTGATAAAACTACTTACATCAATTTTAGCGACAACTTCAGCAATATAGTTCCGATCTCTATTCTGTGGTATTCCATAAACTTCAGCTTTTAAATTAGCAGCAGCAAAAATATAATCCAAATGCAATGGATTGTTGACATCAAAAGTTAACGGTTCAGGACAACGTTTCGGTCCTGACCAGAATAATTGTCCTGTACTGGTTAATTGATCTGGTGGGAAATTGAACAATAATTGTCTAATTTGATTAGAATATTGTTCTTGCCAATGATTTCTAGCCCATTTAATACAATCCTCAAATGAATGCGGCCGTTCATCAACCAGTGCAATCTTGACTGATTCTAAAACTTCCACCGGTTGTACACCTTGTAATTTTAATGTACGTTCAATAAAATCAGGATCTGTTAGATATTGTGATGCATTTTCAGCATTCTGTTTGAATAAACCTTCAAAATTATCTCTAGCCCATTGTAATGTATGTTCAATAGCATTAGGGAAATTCTTTAATGTGCAAATTGGAATACTTTTCTCTGGTGGATCTTGTGATGAACTATATGATTCAGTTAAATATGGCACAACAACTTGTGTATTACCTTTTGTACCCAATGTACCAGACTCTAATAATGGTTTACGATAATAAACACAACGACGATCCATATAAATTCTAGCATCAACATTATCTAAAGCATTAGCTACACCATCTAATGATTCAAAGAAATTATCATCGTAGACATTTTCTGTTTCAGGACCGACACGATTCTCATGTGCAACAACATTAACATCAGGATTCATTGTTTTTATAACTTTAGCTGCAGTCACTGATTTCGATCGTTGAACATCATGTGGTCTAAATAAGAATTGACGATTCAAATTCGATTTCTCAATTAAATCCATATCGGTAACTGTAATTTGTCCACCATCTATACCTAAACCAATCATAGCGAAATTCTTTAATAATTCACAACCGATTGCACCAGCACCAACAACAAAATATTTCAATGATGCAATCTTCTTTTGGAATTCACTACCAAATACGGCAATTTGACCATCATAACGTGAATTTTTCGGTGTTGCTAATTCTTCTGTAATCTCCGATTGATCACTTGGTAAACATTCAATAGCATCAAAATATAACCATTGGAAAATTGGATGGAATTTACCACTGCAAGCTTTCATAACTTCTTGTGCAACAATACCACCAATTGTTGCATTGATTGGGCTTAAATCACCAGCTGATACTTTAGCAAAAGTTTCCAATAAATTCGTATTCATTTCAGTATCATTACCACCATTGATATTTAATGATGTTGCTAATGATACGAATTGTTCAGCATCACTTTTACACCATGATTTTGGTAGATTACCATATTTCTCAACATATTTATGTAATGTATAGAAAGCATGATGTAATTGTTTTGGATGATCAAATTTAGCATAATCAGTTACAACAAATTCGGGATCCTTTAAGGATTCTTTTAATGGTTTGAATGATAAAGTTTTTGGCATTTTAACTTGTGTTACAATACCACCACGTTCATATTTACTATAATTTGTTGTATCACCAATACTAAATGTGTATGGTCCTAAGACTTTGATTTTAATTGGTTCACAATTATTCAATTCAGTCATTCCTTGTATTTCAGAGAATGTAACATAATCACCATCTTCCATACCATGTCGGGCATCATCTATACATGTTACAATACCTTCTTTATCACTTGTGATATCAGCTACCATTGCTGAAACCGGTGATTCACCATTTTGATCAACGACGGTGAAATCATCACCGAAATCACAAAATATTTGCGAAAAGAGACCCTTCGAATCGGCTGTAAATTGAAATAAAGAAATACGATAGTAATTAATAGGAAAATGACGCGGATTATTGATTTAATTTGTGACATTTATATAAATAAGAGAAAACCTTGAGGTAATTGAAATAGAAAAATCAATGTAATTAAAGTTAACTATTTATCGAAAAAATAAAAAAAGCATAGTAATTATGATTGAATAATTGTTGAAAAACAATATAAATTGTTGATTCACTCTCTGATACTTGCCTATGATTAAAGCGATATTATTCGCATGAGTAATTTCATTAATTCTGAGTTGCTCAGCTAAGTTGCTTGCTGTTAAAACAACAACACGAAAATTGAGCAAGAAGCTCTCATCTAATGGACCAGTATATGCCTTCGTTGGGACATAATTATTCAATTCGGATAGACGTTCACAGCACGCTTCGGCACGATTCTTTCCAATATCGTTTTCAGTTAAATAGAATTGTGACGATAGATCTCTAATTGTACAAACAGCATCGTCATGCAATGTAACCGATTTGACACCACCAAGGATGACATTTTTAGCAATTTCAACGCCTAATCCATTCAAACCGGATATTAAAACATCACTAGTGGCCATACGGCGCATAGCATCATGACCTAAGACATATAATTGTCGTGAATAAAGTCCTTCATCGATATCATGAGCTGCTGTTGTTGTTGTTGTTGTTGATGATGATGTCGATGAACTAGGAGCTCCATTGTTCGCCATGTCTGATGATGATGAATTTTTCGACGACAATGTATCAAGCTTCCGTTTTTTTGTTGGGGGATCGACGGAGCTATCTGCGATTTCAGCACTAGACATCGGACACAAAAAACAACAGTTAATTATTTGATTTGTTCTTTTCTAAATTACGAACGTTACACATGTATTTTATTCGGATTATTTCTATAATTTTCAATTAATAAAAAAATTCAGAAAAACCGGTATTTCCTACAATGGAATGATTTATCCGGCCTCGACCACCACACGCACGATGATCACAAAATGAACGAACAATGGAAAACAGTGCGCAAACTCCTTCACAAAGGATGACGCAAATTTGACACTTTAAACACCTCCAGAAGGCGGGCTAATTTAAAAATAAATCTTGAGAATTTCAGAAATTACGAAATAAATTTGACATAATAATAATAATAACCCCAAAGTTAACTTGACTTTAATATTTCACTATAAAACGTGTTTTCATGGTAATGAAAGAATGAATTAATAAAAATGTCCCATCGACTACCCCAAGCACATCGACTTAAGCGCTCTCTAACACGTAAATATTGAAGTTATACAATTACAGTTGCACAGTGAGATTATAATAAGATCATAAAAAATCATATTTTTCTACATCCTTTGCGATTTTTCTTTTATAGAGTAGATAATTGATTTCATTATAAATTATAAATATTATATAGTATATATTTTAAAGAAAATTGTCCGTTGTCTGTTAAGTGTACGTAACTATAGACACAGCTTCTCCAAGGCGCGTGAATTTGAAATGTATTGCTAATTTCTTTTATTTGATCTAAATTGCTATATTGAAATTTACTGATGTTGCAGTTATATAAAGAAGATATATACGGCAGGCTAATGATTATAAACACACTGAAAACGTAAATAGACATAAATGCGAAAAATGCCAATAGTTTAGGAGAAATAAATAAAACCAGCTCACTTTTGCTACCAAAATATATTGAAACAACAAAATAAACACTCATGATTCTGTAGATATCAATTTATAGCACTATTCTGTAGAACAAAAATATAATTTTTCCTTTATTAAAACCAATATTTTGTTCAAATTATTAATAGCTGTCGTGTATATCTTCTTCATCAGCTAGAGAAATAAAGCTCCCAAAAAGATCGGTTGTATTTTTCAATCTACTCAATAAATTCTGTTTTGATTCTGGCTGAGCCACAGAAAATCTCCGTTCTGTTGTTGTATCTATACGGCCATCGACTGCCTCATTTTTGCTGGATTACAATTATAAAAATTAACAAAATTTCCGTTTATTCTAGACATGAAGCTAGATTGCTATTCTGTCTACATAATATATACAGTGAAATTACCCAGGCGTTGATCGTCCTGTAGCAGCACCAGAGTCGGAACTTTGAGCGCGCACGATTTTCGAATTGTTCCGGTGTTCGTCTAAAGAATGATTACGACGGTGTCCTGGTGGTGGCTGAATTCTAAACAATCAACGTGTTCACAAATAAAATACCTAAAATTTATAGTGAATAATACCCAGGCTTAATTTGTCTCTTCTCTAGTTCCTTCTGGATAATTTCTGGTATTTGTGTGGAAAATCTGGCCGAATCATCTTTCGGCGATCGTTCTTGTTCGCTTGTATCGTGCTCAACATTATTGAGAATTTCCGCGGAAAATGCTGCTCTAGCTGGTATTAATGGTGATCTACAACAAACACTAAAATTCATATAGTGAATTTATTGTAGATTATTTTTCTGTGAACGTACGAATTAACCTCTTCTAATTTCTTTAATAAACGTTCATTCTCACGACAGACCAATTCATGGTCTCTTTGTAGAATCTCTCTAGATGAATACAATTCGGAATTTTCACGCCGCAATGCCTCGTTCTCTTTCATATACAAACGAACTAATTCGGCTAGTTGTGGACCTTCCAGTTGGGCTAATCGTTCTAAATCAATTTGCGGTGGTGTTACTATTGGACGTTTTTCTATAAGAATACAAAAATCAGTGGCAAAAATCATGGGTGTAAAGATAAAAATAAAAATTACCCGATGATAGATCTCCGGTTGAAGTGGCGTAAACATGTAACGCTGCACGTAGATGTTCATTTTCGCTTTGTAGCACACTGATTTCACGTTTCAGGCTTAAAATTAAAGCTTCACGCGGATCCTGAAGATAACAAAAATTAGAAAAATACAAAATTTTTAATAAATTTCTGGTACCATCAAAACTATTGGTTTGGTGCGGATTCTCTTGGCTCTCGCCGCATATCTTAAGGTGTTTAAAGTTTCACAGAGATTCGACCGGGCTGGTGATATACAAGCGATCTAAATAAGACCACAAATGACGATAAAACAATTTAGAATATCTTTAAATAGTTACCATTAATGTTACTCCATTGCCGGCTAAAGAGTCGGCTAAAAGTTTCGTTAATTTTGAATCTCTATACGGAATGTGGGAGTTTTTTCGTTTCGTATCACTCAACGACGAGATGCAGTAGCCTAGAAGAGTAAGTAGTGCACGAATTTAAAGCTCTCCATACACACAACGATAAATCGATGCGATAAATCTGTGCAGGTCGTTCCTTTCGATTTGCCGGATTAGATCTGAATACCCCGTTCGCATGTTCTCCACCACGCCAATATTATATTTTAGAGATATAACTGCACAGGTTTCTATCATACACACTATGGAAAATCGAAAAGAAAGGATTGAACAGATTTGTCGTTTCGATTTATCGTTGCGTGCATGGAGGGCTTAAGTTTCACGCTCACAAATTGTTGGTAAACTGTTTGAAATTGGCTAATAAACTACTGATTTATTGGATATTGACTTTCGGATTAGTGAAAAGGTCGATTACGAATAATTTATTTTCCATTAAAGTCGATGATTCTCTCATTACTACATAATAATTGGGCTCAAACAATTGTCCATGAAGAATCGTACTTATGTAGTATTCAAATGAAAAAAAACTGAGTACTAATTAATTTATCACCAATACTGAATGTTAGTTTCTAATTTTAGTTCGGTAAAGTCCAAATTTGAAAAAAATTCAATGACTACAATTAATATTTAACTACATTGAGGAGCACATAAAAGAAGCCTACTTTGGAACTAGGGATATCATGTTTTTCGGTTCGTGTGAGTCAGGATTTTTTTGTTTTTCTGCATTGTATTCCAGAAAAAATGCATAACATTTTCTCCCGCTCCGGAATATAATGGAGAAAAACAAAAAAAAAACAATTTTAGGAAAATCCCCGAGTCATTCTATGTCGCTTAACGTGTATAACTCATTTTTGAAAATCCCGACATCGTTAGTAACGAGCGATTTTTGACCAACTTTAAAATGAGCTACGAGGTTCTAATTTTACTAAAGTGCTCTCTAGACACCCACCTACAAAACCTTGAAATATTTTTCGAATCGCTCGCCAACTAATAGGAGTTTCAAATGAATCGTGTACATTTAGATTTTCATCCCTGTATGCATGTACAGTGGTGAGCTTATAAAAGAGACCAAGTCTTGAGCTAGGAATATCACTTTTTCGGTTCGTGTGAATCAGGCTGTTTGTCCCTTGAGGGTAAAAATGTGGGTAAGAAGTGTTAGAACGTGTTTTCACTGCAACAAATTTGTAGAAAATATTTGTCTATTCAGATAAATACCGAAAATGGCACCAGTAAATCCATCCCCTTCTTCTGATTGAATATTTTTCTTCCCAAATCTTAATCTGTGAAAGTTTTGTTACATTGCTACTACCCAGTGGCGGACTGGCAAACTTTTTCGGCCCGGGCAATTGCTATAAAAATCAGCCCTCGGTAAAACAGTAATAATAATTTTTAGTATTACTCTCTTTTTAATTATTATGGAGGCAAATATTACCAGGACCGGCACTATATCTTGTGGAACCCTTTCCATAGTAACGTACAGTGACGTCCTCTCTCACATGAAAGATACTTGGGAAAATTTTAATTTTCTTTTATTGAATTATTTATCGATGTCAAGAGTCTAGAATCTAAAATAGAGAATGTCCCTTTAGTGCTCAAAAATTGATAGTCCAGAACTATTGCGTCCTAAAATCTAGATTAGAGTGGGGGCAATTCAGGTCTAAAGTCTAAATATTTATGAAGGTGTCTCAATCTTCTTTCCTAAACGATTCTATAGAAAAATTCGTTGAAAACCTGGTGGTTGACGATCAAAATGTCTCAAAGTCTTAAACCAAAGATGCGAATATGGCTTAAGAACCGACCAAACATTTTCTAAATTTTGACCACGATTTAAAACTGGAATCAGTCATCTAAAACAAAAGGTTCTTATGACAACTCCCATTATTTGGCGAACGAATCGAGCAATATTTCAACGATTTATAGGAGGATCTCTAGAGAACATTTTAGCAAAATTAGAAGCGCGTAGTTTACTTGGAAGTTGGTCAAAAAACGACCGATTCTGACAATGTAGTGATTTTCAAAAGAAAGATAAACATGCAAAACAACTAAAAATGACTCAAGGATCCTCCCTACATTGATTTTTTCCTTTTTTTGCAATGGAGAAAAACGAAAAAATCACTGTTCAGAGAGTCTACGAGTCATTCTTAGTCTTTTTGTGTGTTCAATTAATTTTTGAAAATCGCGACATCCTAAGAAACGTGCGTTTTTTGACTAACTTCTAAGTGAACTACGAGGTTAAAATTTTTCTAAAGTTGTCCCTAGGGACTAGGGACTAACCTATAAGTCCTTGAAATATTTTTCGAATAGCTCATCAATTAAAAGGGGTTCCATAGAATCAAAACGATATTTAGATTCGACACATATTGTATATCCAAATAGATTTTTTTTGCAACTCGTAAAAAATTCGCAAAAAATCAATGCCTAACAACAATTACTTCTTGAAACTCAAATTAAAAGTCGATAATTTAGTTCCTTATAAATTAAAAGTTCTAAGTTATCTCATTCAAAGCTTAATTTTTAGCAAAATTTATTAAGAATTAATGATTTATAACGATAGCATCTTATT
>JAZBGW010001363.1:2389-15934 GCA_037464815.1 Mylabris variabilis
AAGTGAAATCAACAATGTAAAATGATGGAAGTTTTAATTGAGATCAAACTTTCGAGTACAGTTCGTGGCGTACGCTGTCGAATTCGCATATTTTAATTTAAGCAACTCAATTTTAACACATTAAGCTCGCTTATAAATAACAATACCTTCCGGCACCTTTTGTGAACTTTATTCTGTGCGATAAATATGATTAAACACATATTTGAACAAGAAAGACCATTTACGTTCGTATCTAACGATATCATTCAATAGAATAAGGGATAAAAAAGCAAATCGTCCATTTAATCTTTAAACGTTACAGGTGGGAATAATTAATGACAAATTCTTATTTGTATTCAACAATCGATGATACGGAATAGTAATAAATCATGTAAGGTTTGAAAGACATTTTATGTCCTTTAAAATCAATGAAGAAAAGTGCTTATTCACTATTCAAACTAAAATTCACACCTTACAAGTGGAAAATTTCCTTACAGAATATCAGGAACGTCTATAAACGCCGATTTATTATACAGTTTTTTACGACCAGACCGTTTCGGTCATATTAAATTCTAATCTTCAATGTCTGAAAAACCGGACTAATCAACTGAAAAAGGATCACGTTTATAAGCCCAACACACAACTAAAAGTTTGCTCTACTATGCAAGAAATTCCAGTCGGTTGGGTTTAATTAATTTTGTGATAAAGAACGTGACGCAAGCAAAAACAAAAATAACGTAGGTGCATTATAAAGACAGCATCCTTAATAAAAATGTTACTCTAGACAGGATTGTTATTTTAAATGCTCGACTTTGAGTTTCTACACATTTCAAAGTAACACCCTATTTAGAATAGGCATGACAACAATCTTAATGGTTTGTTGAAATAGGGAGAAGACACGATGAAACGAAGAAAGGAAAAAACGAAGAACTTTGGAAATATGAAACTTTCCCAATTTTCCCGAGTGTATAATGTTGAATATAGAGAAATCTAAAACGGATGAGATGAATGTACGTATTGTCTAAACAAATTCGTACATCCATTTCAAGTTTTTTCCTTTATACAGCCCTTTTCACGTAAATATGGTCGTTGGCAATAATTCTTTCATTTATCAATAATATCAAATGATTTTTACAAGAACTTGAAGCTTTCTATTGGAGGCGGTAGCGCCCTTCTACAATTTTTGCAAATATGAGAAATTGATGTCAACTTTTCTAAATTACGCAATATTAAACAAAAAAATGCCACTTTTAAAAATCCATAGTCAAAAATATGTTAATAGTGGAGGAGGTGACTGACCTATTTCAAGAATCTAGGTCAGGGGGTTCCTTTTCTTAGAAACCATAAATGTTTGAAATTAGACAAGACGTAATCAATTGGAAGAAATACCCAATTCTATTAATTCGATCCACAACCGATGTTTCTGTTATTCAATACTTTCCCGCTCTCCTTCTCTGGCTGGTTATTTTTTTTAATGTTATTCTTGAGAAATTGACCATTGATAAATTTAAAAATTAAACTTGTTTTTTGTTTAATAATTTATTTTATTAGAGTGTCAATTGTTCAGAATTTGGTATTTTTTGCAATTTACTACGTGTTGTCTAGCTTTAAAAATTTATGGTTCCAAGAGAAAGGAATCCCCTGACCCGGATTCTTGAAATAGGTCAGTCACCCCCTGAAATATCTCTTGTAAATTAATTTTTCAAAAGGAAAATATTATTTTTGTATTTAGTTGACCATAAATTTTTAAAATTGGCAATTTTTTATTGAATATTGCGTAATTTCCAAAAGTTGACGTCAATTTCTTCAATTTTCAAAAATTGTAGAAAAGTACATCCACCTCCAATAGAAAGCCTAGGTGCTGCCCTTCACATTCTTGTAGAAATCATTTGATTTTATTGATAAATAAAAGAGTTATTGCCACCGACCATATTTACGTGAAAGACCCTGTAGGTATCACATCTATTCTTCTATCCGAATAGATGTGAGTCAAATTCTCCCTATGGCCGCAAATTATGAATAATCTCAAATCAGTTTGAAATAGATTGAATTCAAATTGTAATTCTAATGATATGCAAATAGAATGACGGTAAAACTACTGGCTACATTTACAAGTTATTTGAAATTCAATATTCAACCGAATAATAAACGGAAAGGTGGGTAAAACTGTATCTTTCGTACAATACGCATAATTATACAGATGAATATTAAAAATAACATAATTACAAAGGAGAATGAGAACAGATTTTTTTTGGTTTTGTTTGATAACAAAAGCACCTTTTCAATGAGTTTTACTAAAAACAGAATCAGATAGGTTCTTATCGCTTACAATGGAGATTCATTTAATTAACCACACCACTAGGTTGGGATTATTAACGTGTGATATAGACGACAGCACCAATTAACATTCAACTGAATTGTAAACTTTGACCTTTTGATTTTTCATTTACAATTTTCAAAACATAAGCAATCAACGAATGAATGGAGAAATGAACGCACACAGAGGAATGAGAAATTAAATGTTGGAACTTAAACGACCTCCGTACATGACCTTTCCGTAATTTGAATATTTTAACAAATCAAATTTTTGACACTTTTATAAATCCAACAATTAGAATAAGAGACCTTAACAAAATATAAAAAGTCTTATTAGAAGTAAAGAACTTGATCAAAGAAGCGATAAGTTGCGAAAACTCCGTTTCAAAGTTGGATGTATTTACAGAAATTTACAGTTTCATTACAAGAACCATCATCAATGTTAATTAGAAAGTTACCTAAGCCACCAGTTCGGTTATAGTGTTATCAACTGGAATTTGTTTTTACCAAAGTTTTGACAATTTGAAAGAAAGTCGATTGTACTTTGTTGTTATCACATTTTTCTCACATCCACGTCAAAAACTCATCAAAATCAAATAGTATCTACTTTGATATCTCGTTAATATATCGACGTAAATCAACGTACAACACCATCGACACCATACCGGCTACTGAGGCTGCTGAAAATTCTGAAAGTTCGGCGCTGCCGTAGTAGTAACACACATATACACACACACACACTCGCACACAATTGGATTTGACTTTACATACATACGCGCAATCTCCTATAAAACGAGGAGATTCGTTAGGCCTTGTTGAAGGAGTTGCTCCCTTTGGAAATCTACCAGGACCTAAGGGCGGCAGTATCCGAACAATTCTACAATTGCCATCCACACTGTATTATTGAATTTTGAAAATTCATCAATAATAAAAAAATAAACACTAGTCGTGTAGAATAAGGAAGTTGTCCGTTTATTTATAAAATAATTGAAATAATCTGAAACTTACGTGTTTGGTCGATTGATTTGAATAGATTTGTAAACATTTGGCTCGAGAAAAGGAGAATGAAGGGGGGCATTTCTAGATTTTTCGATATTATAGAAATATCGAAATTTACGAATGTTCAAAAATTGAGCAAAAATTGAAGACTCCACCATTAGAGAGAGAGAGAAAGAGCGATCAATAAAAACGCCCACGTCGTGACGCCACTAGATGTAAGGCACGTGGACGTCTATTTAGATTAATCTTAATACTATTTACTATCAATTTTTGATTTCGCAAGTCTTGAAACGATCTATTCTTAAAATAGTTACCCAAATTCCTCACATCGTTATCATTTCCTCGTAGTTTTATTAATTATACAAACTGCTATCGGATTATTTATAATGCTTTTGATTGTAGAACGGTCCAGTAAACACGAATAAATTTCAGATCGGGCGAGTCACCTAAAACGAAAAATTCTTATGGCAACTGCCATTATTTGGCGAGCGATTCGAAAAATATTTCAAGGATTTAAAAAAGGGACCCTAAAGAACATGTTAGCAAAATTAAACCCTCGTAGCTCATTTGGAAGATGCTCGAAAAACGCTCGTTTTGAACAAGGCTGCGATTTTCAAAAACGAGATAAGTAAAACGACTAAGAATGACTCGAAGACCGCCCCAACATGGATTTTTTTCGTTTTCTCCATTGCATTCTAGAAACAAAACGAACCATCGTCAGAAACGAGCGGTTTTTTAAAAAAGCTACGACGTTCTAATTTTGCTAAATATTCTCTAGGGTCCCCCTATAAATTTTTGAAATATTTTTCGAATCGCTCGCCAAATAATTTGCCATAGGATCTTTTCGTTTTAAGTGGCTCACCCGGTATACTACATACAACCTATGAACAATAGTTGTGATGAAATAAGGTAGAGATTCCCTATAGTAATAAATTTTGCGTTGAGCACTTTGCCATATTGGAACACATTCCGTTCAATTAATGTTATAAGAGTGGCTTTTTGATTAAATTATTGTACAACACAACAACTGTTCATTGAATTATTTGCTCAATTTTAATTGGATTTCGAATGAGTTATCATTCAAAATGGATACCTTAAAAGTACCTCGACGTGTCAAAAAAAAATCACCACAACTTGGAACCGGTCAGGTCAAAATATAAAATCGAGATCAAGGTCGGTGTGTTTTTTCCCAACTTTCTACAACTATCAAAAGTCGACCTGATCTTGTACATCAAATGTTTAGTTTAATCTCAAATTACTCACTTGTTGTATAACCGAAATCATCCTCCTCTTCCGGATCGGCGTCGATTTCTTCTTTAGTCCGTCGTAAATTGCCAGCACTAGCTCGATCAATCTAATTCAATTAATACGATCAATTATCATCAGTCTTGGCAAATATTAAATTTCAAAAAAACAAAAACAAATACCTGAACGCCTTTAGAAGAATACGTGCGTCCTTCTAATTCACGAACATCATCTTCATCCTCGTCCTCGTCTTCATCTTCATCACTATCATCTGCCATATGTCGAGACGATTTTGTAACGATTTCCTCTTGTTCGAAAACAGGTGATGGTGATGGTGTTGTGGGCTTCTCTTCAATTTCAGGAATTGATAGACTCGACGATTCGGGTGTTGGAATTGGAGATTTTCGATTTGCTCCCTCATCGTTTGTTAATTTGACCTAAAACATATTATTAATAAATTGACATATACAGGGTGTCCCAGGGGTGCGAATCACCTCCATAACTTCGTTGCTAATTAATAGAAGTTGATAAAATTTAATATATATAGACGTCGTGTCACCCGAGCTTTTTCTAGAAATTATTTTCACTGTTTTAAGTAGGGTCTCTTATTTTAAATGGGATAGTATATTTTTTATTGCATTTTTTAATTTTTTGATGAAATCAAAGGGGTTTTTGATAACATAAACCATTGTCTAGCACTGAAAGTCTTTCAGATATTTCAGCAGTGCTTGATTGAAAAATTCATGTTTTCAAAGCCACAGCATTTGAAGCGTTGAAACTTGGAATTTAAGTAGTAAAAATGAAGTATTTTTATCAGTTTGCACAGAATTTAATTACTTTTCAGCATTTAGTTGAAATAAATGTCTCTTTCAGGCAATTTTCAAGTTATAATACCTTGTTTATTTTAAATGGAACACCATATTTTTCTTTCGTCTAATTTTCTCCAATGAAAGAAAATGTAAAACATAGTAGGCGTAGGAAAACAACTTTCAATTTAACTGTCACAATTAACTTGAGATTAATGAATTAATTTCGAACTATTTCAATTAAAAACTGATAAGAAGTACATTATTTGTTCCAAATTTCAACATTTCAAAGGTTGTAGTTTCAAAAATATGAATTTTTCAATCAAACACTGCAAATTTCAGCGCTAGACAATGGGTTATGTTATCAAAGTCCCCTTTGCTTTCATCAAAGAATTCAAAAATGCCATAAAAATATACAGTTCCATTTAAAATAATAGAGTAATGTGCACTACCCTATATAAGTGGGGTAGCTAAAACAATGAAAATAAGGTGACACGACGCCTATATATCAAATTTTATCAACTTCTATCGATTAGCAACGAAGTTATGAAGGTGCCTCGTACCCCTGGGACACGCTGTAGAAAATGAGTAACTAATGAGTACCTCAGGAATTTCATCGTTCCCAATATGATTCTCAATAGGTGGTGAAGAATAAATAACTCCCCGTTCAGATTCACGATCATGCTCACAGTTCTGTTAGTAAATATTCGTTTATTTCTAAATTTATTGTAAATAATCAGAAAATTACCCAAGGTATCAACGATTGGATGACGAAAGTTACAGGATTTGGAGCGTTTTTGATAGCTTCAACCGCCTTTTCATGGCTAGCGTTCTGTAGATCAACACCACTGACTTTCAGGATTCGATCACCAGTCTACAAATTACAATAGTTTTAATGATTATGTAAAAAAATTGTAATTTTGTAAATAAACAACCTTGAATTGGCCCGTTCTCCCGGCTGGACTGTCAGGCACGACATTTTTGATGAAAATACCGAGTACCTTATCGGATGTTCTTTCGATATTTGGTGGATGTAAATCAACCTGAAATTGTCTTTAATCAAATTTAATAGAAGAGAATTTGTTTTGAAAATAGATACCTTGCCACCGACAATACTGATACCAAGACTGGTATTTGGTTCACGGTAGACTTGGATGGTGTGTGTTGATCCCCAATGTTTTTGTAGCATTTCGTGACCGTTTTTCATTGCACTATAATCACCGTCCACAGATCTAATGACCGTCATTGGAATATTTCCGTTTTTAAAATAACAAACAAACAAAGAACAAACGTGGATTAGAATAGGGAGAATAAAAACTGATTATTGTAGGGACAAACAATCATTTGAATGAGGCTCTATTGTGTGTGGATTTAACGAGAATTTAAAAAGGATGTATGCGTTGCATAGTTTGAATTCGGACTGAAACAAAGACTGAAATTCTACGAAAGATAATCCTATAAGTACCTAGCAAGGGTGATTGTGCAAATACTGATTTTATTCAAATTTAAAGCGTATTATCAATTGACCACAATACTTACACATTAATTCTAAATTATTGTAAAATTGGTGAATTTACTAATTAAATAATTATAAAATTATTTGCTTTGATAGTTGGACGTTATAATGTATTTAATTGAATTATTAGAGACGGACTAATGGGATTTTCGTAATAGAGTTTTTCATAGGTTTCCATAAACAAAATAACTAACCTTTCATCGATATTGTGTTGTCCTGATGGTACGAAATCAGATTTTCGTCTTCGATACCTACGATCAGGTCCCGGATCGTAGGTTAATGTTAAAAATGAATCCTCAATGATATTCGGCGCCGATTGGCTTTTAAACGGTAAAATTATCTCGTTAAAAATCAAATCATCACTCATCTCCCCCTCTTGCTGCCCCCTAATAAGCACCATATTGTCACCCTCACTATAAATTTTATACGATTCCAAACAATCCTCATAATCGTTATAATATTCCTTTAAATGGTACGTTAATTTCTTCGTTACAGGTATTGTGTAATTATCGAGTACGTTCGGTTCACTATGGCTTTTAATTACGTCCTGTTCGATTTGCGGATATTGCACAAGAAAAAATTCATCACAACCAAACGAATCACTGCGATCATCGTACGATTTCAATTCATTATTATCCAATTTCGTATCTAAACATAAATGATTTTGGCATTGTTCGAAAACTAGACACGGTTCAGAGGATGAATTCGTTACAAGAATATTATTATCAGTTGATTGTTTATCGATTACAATATTCACTTTTGAATTGGTTGGTGTTATTTCATCATCGATTTGATTTTGATTTAAACAATTATCAATTTTACCATCACGTTTCGGTAATTCATCTGATAACGATTCATCAATACAAGTCTCATAACCGTCTTGATTTGATGATTGCGTTAAAACTCGATCACTTTGTGTTAAACTATCGAATTTAATTAGATTTTTATTTATTGTTGGAATCTTCTCTAATTGAACATTATTTCTATTTCTATCACACTCTGTTTTATTAACTAAATTATCATTTGTACTTTTATAACTTATATCTAAATCACTATCACCAATTAAATTAATGTCACAATGTGTCACATCTAATGTTGTTATTGTTGTTGTCGGTTCATTAATTTTTCTATTATATGATAAATTCACATCGAGATCAACGATTTGTGACGTAGACGCCGACCGATTAAACGGTGAATTATCATCATCAAAACAGATATGGGCAACGTCCAGACATTCCTGATATTCTTCAATGCATTCCTGGAAGTCTTCCAGGCACGTTTGATCGTCTTCTGTGTCCTAAAACATGTTCCTTTTTGGATAAATTTTTGCGTTAAGGGTATTGTATAGTGTCGAGTTCCAATTCGGGCACACAATCAATTAAAATATTTTTATGTTTTTGTATTCATATGCCGGAGCGGGCCAGATAACTTGAGAGTGGATTAAGATACGATGATGGGATGCACAGTATTCGATTCCAAATTTCAAATTACATGGGGGGCAAGATTTTTTTTAAAAAAACTGCAATGTTTTCATGTTATTTTACAGTTTCCGAAAAGAATATTCTATTTTTTCAATTTTCTAAAAGCACAATTTTTCAAAAAAAATATTCTCGTCCCCCAATATAATTTGAAATTTTAATCAAATGAAGTTTACCCCATTATCGTATCTTTAGCCGTTTTCAAGTTGTGACCCCGCTCCGATATATGAATAATTGCCTACCCCCGCACCGATCTACAAACAATTTATAATAAGATGTAAAAGACATAATTACTTCATCAATTAATAGTTTTACGAAGAAATTGCAGGTTTATTTGCCCCTGAAAAAATATTTCAGTGTGCGCGAATTGGAGCTCGACACTACACAATGCCCTTAATTACAAAATTCGACTAGGACTAATTATTAAAGGTTACAAGTTATAAACTAGTCAATTTATTTTTAAACAAATATATTCAACATTTAATTTATCACAATATTAAGACTAATAACATCTAGTTTGTTTTGGAAATGAAAAAGGAAAAAAAACGAATCACACCGTGTTTGTGGGAATCCCATTGATATGTTTGTGTATTTAACGTTGATGGTGCATTAATTTAATTCTGTAAAAGATTTGTTAAAGTTTCAGGGTGATTTAATTAGAATCCCATCAAACTTACCAAACATAAGTAATTTAATTCTTCGGACCATTCTTGTAAAATTTTCCGTACAAACTAAAAATAACGCTCTATTAGGTTATTTTTTCTGAGATTCCCTCAAACACAACAACAACAACAACAACAACACACCAAAACAGAGAAAAAACAACAAATCAAAAAGCGGTAGTAACATGCATAATTCTCAATTTATGAATGAAACGTTTACCTCACTAGTATGCGAGATTGCATCATGCGATGATAATGGCTTGGCTACTGTGATCTTGACAGGACCTTTTGGGGCGCCTTTCAATACTTGTACGGCCCTGTCCAATGAGGCTCTTTCAACATTAATGTCATTAACGGCTATTAATCGATCGCCGGGTATTAATCGACCGTCTAATTGTGCCACACCGCCAGGTACTAAAGAACGAATAACTATCACAGTTTCTTGAGGATTTAAAGGATCCTATTAGTTAAAATATAATAAATTATACATTATTGAATTTATTTCAAAATATTAAAATTACCTGATAGTCTAAAATTGAAAAACCTAAACCATAATCGCCTTTATTCAATTCAACAACAGTTTGTTGATCACTCCACATTGGTAAGCCGGTAATTAATTCTAATGATCGTGAACGGCTACCGTTACAAGCTTCACTAGCAAAACTGGCAATTGATGCTTCTGATTTTGCTTTAACTAATCGATCATTGTTTGGTATTAAAGTTTGTAAACTACCAGCGAAGATTTTCTACAAAAATCAATTCTTATACAAATTTCTAGAAATAATTTAAAATAAAGTTACTCGTGCTTGAAAAGCTTCCGGATGTTGGGATGTATCTATTATCCTAATAGGAATCGGGTAACGGGCACATACAAGACTAACAAAATCTGGAATCTGTTTCAAAATCGAAACGACTTCTAAATGGCAAAGACCCAACAATTGAATCCCATTAACCTAGTAAATTATCATAAATTATACATATTGTTTATATGAAGAATAAAATTAAATGAAGACCTCTAATAATTCATCACCGGCTTGTAGATTTCCATTACGTCCTACTGGACCATCAGGCAGGATATTTCGTATATAGTGATGTGGACGTACTTCTTTACCATCTTCAACATCAACTGTACCTTCAAGACTGATACCTAAACCACTATTTGGATCTTTGTGCAGTTCAGCGATTACAATTTGTGCATCTTTATCGATTTTATCTTTCCATTTGTCGTAAATTGATTCGTGACTAGCTATACTGAATTGTACCGATTTACGAAAATCAATCACAATCTCTTTATCTTCATTCTCATCTTGATTGTCCAATAGAATTGCCGAATCAAAATCGAAACTTGTGCGTGACTCACCTTCCGGTTCAATACCACCCAAATAGCTCATTTGCTAAAATTGTGAAGATGGAAAAAAGAAAATTCGTATGAAAAAAGTTTACACAAATATTTAGTATTGATGAGATAATAACTTATTTGATTTTTGATATTTTGATATTCAGTACCTATCTTGATATACAGGGTGTCTCACCTCACTTGGTACCCCTAGCGTTTTTTGGTTGTTTATAGAAATATCAAAACTAGCGCTCGATGTGTTGCAGTTTTTAAAAGAGTGGCGGAAAAATCCTCATTGAGGTAGGTCGTCTATTGTTTTGAGTTTTACTCTCTTTTACAAGGAATTATTTATCGTTAACTATTTGTCTAAAAATCACATCGGATAGTGTCGGTAGTAAGTGGGTTGTGTTTGTTTATAATTTGTATTGTTGTTTTTTTTGTCGTTGGAGATAAATTTATTCAATAGTTAAATGAAAAAAACAATACGAATGATAAAAATTTCAAGTTCATGAAAAAAAGCACTTTATAAACAGACACAGCGCACTTACTATCGACTCAACAGATGTGATTTCCAGACAAATAGTAAAAATTAAATAATTCATTGTAAAAGAGAGTAAAACGCAAAGCAATAGACGACCTACCTCAATAAAAAAATTCTAGCATTCTTTTTAAAATTTGTAAAATTAAAAAATGAAAATGTTATGAACATATACAGGCTTCACAGAACCTTCTAACAGAGTCGTCTACAAAACAATCTAGTGAAAATATCAAAAAAGGATTTAGATTTCTCACCTTCCCTAGTCCCTACGTCGGTGTTCTTATTACTTAAATATTCTTTGGATGTTACCCTGCAAGACCTCGAGCGCTAGTTTTGATATTTTCATAAACAACCAAAAACGCTAGGGGGTACGAAGCGAGGTGAGACACCCTGTAGTCGAGACTTTATAAAAGCAACTTTTTCAAAATTTAATTTCCTGTTCATTGTAATATTTCAATGCCAATTTAAATAAAGTTTACATTCAAACTTACAACAGAACTTAGCGGTACTTTTGGTAATGTAGAGATTGTTGGTGATGATGATATCGGTGAAGATGATTGGAATTCATTGGCTCGTATCGCTTGTTGTAATTGCTCATATTTTGGTCCTCTTAAATAACGTTCAAATTTGATCGTAACATTTGATCCAGTATTGCGTAATTTCTCAACAGCTTGATGATTTGTAAAGCCGACAATTGACACCCCATCTACTTCAATAATACGATCGTTGATTTTAATTTTTGATGTTAAATCAGCCGCACTACCCTTACTGATACTTTTCACGAAAATGCCGGAGATTTCTTCTAGAAACAAGGATTACTATTAAGATTTAAACGATGATAATAGAAAGTTTTTGAAAATCTCCAACCTTTCTCACAAACATATCCAGCTACTGTAATACCGAGTCCTAAATCGTCTTTTATCAATTCGATTGTATATGTTTCAGTTTCGGGTAGATTAGGTTCATGTAGTGCCATATCAAGTGGTAGCATATTGTTTGTATGGGGTGTAGTTGTTTGCGATGGCATCGGAATAGTCCCGATCGGTAATGGATCTTTGACAACATCAACGGCTCCAGATATTGGCTGAAATTCAAATACAAGCCTCAATTAGGACACAAGCAACGATAGTACACAGTTTTGATAAAATATAGCACAAATATTTGTTCCTGTCCTTTGCTTTAGTAATACACCGTTGCTTTTGTAAATATGCCAAATTCGAATGAAACAGAGAACATTTTAGCAAAAGTAGGACCCCGTAGATCATTGGAAAATGGATGCAATCAAATCTAATGAGCCTTATGTATCCGTCAAAAGTATAATACGTTCGTAATATTTAGATTTTTGAGGTTTGTCTTTTATGCCCCGAAAAAAAATTAAAAAGCTACAAGCCGAGATTGACCGTGAAACATTTTAACATTGAAACTCAAAAATCCCTCGCCTCCTTGTGTTCTGGCACATTAATTTATTATGAATGTCTATAAACCAGTGCTTCTCAATCCCTGGCATAGAAATCGATATTGGTCCGCAGAGAGATTTTATACGCCCAAAATAAACATCTACTCACCAAAAACACAATAATTTGCTCTTTTAAAAAAATTATTGTCCTTTAAGAGACTATCAAGAAATTTACAGGTCGACAATAAGAAGAAAAGTTTGATAAGCGCTGGAGAATAATGTTATAAACTATTCAGTGTTTATTTATTTAACGAAAAACACACTTGTAATACGTGATTAACTAATAAACAATTGTCCACACATGTTTATTTTCTGTTTTGTGCATTAAAGATGAGAAATGGAAACAAAAAACAAAAGAATAACGAATTCAAATCGCGTTATTTTTTAAAAAAACGAAAAGTGCATCTATTCAATTAAAGACAACAATTTAAGACAATTTTAGAACATTCAACGCAGTTGTCTATGTCGCTAATACATGAGGTATCGAGAGTACACGATTGTTTATCTAATTAACAGTGGCTACATTAGCGTATTTCTCATAATTATCCTTATTACATTATTATTTATTATTATTCTTTTTTTCGCAACTAAGAGGTTATTTGACTTCTATAATTTTCTCTGATTTCCTACCTTTTATTGAAACCAATAGAAGTCGCCTAGTCTGTTTATTAAAACAACATTTGAAGAGGTGTATAACTAATGCATTTCAATTGTTCCAGAATGTAGTGGCCGAAAACAAAAAAAAAATAGCTGACTGGTGAAAATTTCGACATTGCCGGAAAAACGTCGTTTTTGACCAACTTGCAAATGAACTACGTGGTCTTATTTTTGCTAAAATGTTCTCCAGGGACCATGCTACGAATCCTTAAAATATTATTTCAATCGCCCGGCAACTAATAGAAGTTTCATTTACAATTTTCTCTAATTTCCTACCTTTCATTGAAACCAATAGAAGTCACCTACATTTATTTGTTTATAAGTATTCAAAGTCAAGGATTTTTTTCTTAAGTAAACAGATACAATAACACAAGCACTCTTATCACTAAGATAAAAATAAAACAACAGTTGAAGGGGTGTAAAACGAATGCATTTCAATTTTTATGTGGTCGATATTATAGAAACATGTTTCTCTATTTTTTTTTCAGAATATAGTGGCCGAAAACAACAAAAAATGCCGACTGGTGAAAATTTCGACATTGCCGGAAAAACGTCGT
>JAZBGW010001364.1:0-15928 GCA_037464815.1 Mylabris variabilis
GACTCTTACATAATTCACCGGGAAGTAACCAGTACGGCCATTCAGACAACCCTCAAACCAATTTTCGTCGATTTTATTTAATAATGTTATTACATCGTTCTCCTGAAATAATCAAAAATATTTTAAAACTTCCATCGATTTATACTTATAGAAATTGTTTACTTTAAAGCCTAATTCTCCAGGATTTTCAGGATCAAAATCATATAATGCTGTACAACATGGTTGCCTCGGCATCGGAGTCCGTGCTGGCGATTTCATCGGGGACGGCAATGGGGACGCTACAATTTTGGTTTTAATTTTGATTTTAGTTTAATTTGAAAAAAGTAAACATTTCATTAAAATAAACACAAAAATAAATGGATGAAATGGATGATAAATATTAATAAGACACAAAAAGCAATAGATAGAAGAATAGTAACAGTTACCATTAGCAGAATGTTGTCCTGGGTGTAATTCGAGTTGTTGTGGCTTGTGTTGTGGTGAGGACACTTGCGAAGAGCCTAACAAAACATCCTTGTCAGAACAACAACTCAAGCATTTTAATAACATTGATAAACGGGCACATAAATACGTCATTATTTCAAAAATACCAATAACAATCGGGAAATAATTACAGAAAAACGCACAACCACATCGAAATCATTTTAAAGTAAAAAAAAGACAAACAAATACAACCCATCGACATGTTCGATGACTATTTTTAATGACTGGCAAAGTGCCAATCATCGTTTCAAACTAACCACGCACAATTATTTTAAATTTCATTATTTAACATATGAAACAGTAATGCACGGTAAGTAAATCAAACATTTTGTTAAAAGAAAAAAAGAAACAAAACAACCCATACAATGAAAAATGTAGAAAGAAAAACCCAGAAAAGATGAATGAACTTGAGATGAGTGCGTGTAAATGGTTGGGAAATTGTAGATAATAGGAACAGCTAAATAACGAATGAAAACCATAAAAATAGAGAAATAAAATGTAAAAGAATTCGAAAATATAATGCAAACATGAACGGTTTTATTACTGCAAACGAAAACATTTAAATGAGAAAAATTAATGAAACGAAACCAATAAAAGCACTTTGTTAATTGCATCTTAAACTAAATTAGTAAACGAAAATCATAAAAAATCAAGCAACTACCTTGCGGGAAATTCCAAGGGTCGAATGGATCAGGTTTGATTTGTGTAGGTACAGTTTTGGGTGCAGGTCTTTTAAATTGATAATTATTTGTATTGGATAAATGATGTGAATTATGATGGATACCATTAACTCCATCCGATACACCTTCTATGTTTAGATCGGCTAATGTTTTTGGTACAAACTCGACTTTAGGACGATTTGCTGCCTCTTCTTTCCTACAATCGAAAAAACAAAATAAAAAAAACAATATTTATGTATACAAATCATACTTTTCTTGTATTGTTTCATTCAAATTCTTCAAAATCTCCGTACACTGGGTGTGATATTCCAATAATGCTTCAGTAAATGTTGCTAATTGCGATATTTGTTCTATCTACAATTAAATTATTTTTCTATTAACAACATTGTTTATTTAAAATATAATTATACTTACATCATTTTCTAATAAATTAAACATTCCCATTTGAGCAAGATGTAGAGATTCTGCAAATTTGTCTTCTGCAGCCTTAATCTCATCCTCTGAAATTTTACATTACAGATATACGAAATATAAACTGTAAACAACTGATTAATTGATATTAAGCGATTCAAAAAGTGTATGTAGGGGAAACCGGGGTAAATTGAACCATGAAAAATCTGCAGTGATTCAATAATTTATTTTTACAATCAGTTCTTTCCTAAATAATTTTAATATAAACTTTCATCTTCAATAAACATTCATCGATCATATAAATTAATCATTTTAAGAAAATATTATTATTATTAATGATTATATTTAAGTAGTCGAAAAAGTGCAATTGGTCCCAGGACCGGGATAAATTGAACTTGAATTACTTGTATGACAACGATAATTGCATTTTTTGTGAAAATTTCTAAATCAGTATAAATAAAAAATTTAATAATAGTTATGTTAGCGCTTGAAAATTAATTTTGCGGCCAAACACCAGAGGGTTATTTGAACCAACATGACCGCTGGCCATCTGTATAGTATCTGTGTCATCTATGCGTATACCGCTGCGCCGTCACCAAGCTATTTTGCCCCAACCAATTTTTCTCGAATCATATTTTTATAAGAATATTTTTTTAAATAAATGTATTTTATCCGTTAAATAATTTTATGATGGTTATTAAATAGTTTAATGATTGCAGAAGTCGATGAAATAAATTTTAATGTATTAACTTAATGAGAAGTAATTGTAAACTGAAAATTAAAATTACAAAAATAATGGTTAGAAAGCATCAAAACAATAATTATCGTCTTTTCTTCTCAGGAATACAAAAAATCAAAAAATCGTTGATTTCTTTACTTCGCCACAATATTAGATTTCATTGCTTTTGATTTCATGTGTGTACATGTATTTATATTAAAATAATTACAGAAATTCAATTTACCCCAACGTTCATTTTACCCCGGTTTCCCCTACAAAAAGTATCTTCTAAGGCAGAACATCTGAATATTCAAATAGGACAGGGTTAGATACTTCAAATATGTACAATTCTAGCAAATTACATTAAAATGGGATTTTTGTTTTTGTCAGACATACCTCCCTGTACTTTCACAGGGCTGGAAAAAGGACTCAAAGTTCCTTTAGTTCCTATAAATTATGTATACTTTATATAGTAAATTTTGCTAGAATTTCTGTGTTTTTTATGTTATACATGATTATTTTACCTTTAGCTTGCCGTCTACGTTTACAATCAAAGTCTAATCGTCTTCCTTGCAATTTTTTCCTATGATGCTGAAACATTGATAAATTGTTTATTTAAACATATCAAGTTTTATTAATATTGATAATTACCATAACTTCTTTTAAATCTTTAGTTTGTAAATGATGTAATGGTTCAAGGAAGTTTTGTTTTATATTATCATCGAGTGAATATTTGATATCAGCCATTTGTTTTAGTGATTCACCTACTTCAACTAATGCTTGACCAAACATACTATCATCCCCTAATTTTTTACCGTACATTAACATACAATCACCCAATACACCTTCCGGTTGTGGATAAGTATTCGATTTGGCTTGTCCACTTAGTTTACTTATTCCTTTAACAGCAGCCATTTTAGCACGTGCTGTTGGATTTGGTTGAAGAAATTCTTTTGTTTTTATCTGTAATTCTTCAACAAGCTCGTACGTTACGTCGGTTTTCTGTAAACAACACCAATAAAAACAATATTTAGTATTACAAAAAAGAGAAGGAGCTTTTTTACCCTTTCCATATCCATAAAATCGAGATCCAATTTGGTGCCTTCAGCACCGCCCATCTTTTCAGTAACATACTGGTTACACTTATTTATTTGTTTCTTCAGGCCGGCGAACGCCATCTTTCTCAACTATCCAGTCTTCTGTCTGGAATTAAAGATTTCGATTATATTGAAACTCCACTAAAACACAGCAATATTAAAAGAAATAACAGAAATACTGATACTGTAAGTATGTAGCAGCAAAATGTGGGAAATGCATCCAATAAGTAGCAAGATACAGGCTGTCCCGTGAGTCGCGCATTTCATTCTAAGGGCCGATAGGGGATGAAATTATAAGACGAAAAGTCCTATATCATTTTGTTATCTGACGCACAAGTTATTAATTATTAATTAAATCATGTAACCAATCAGATGCTCTCTTAGTTTGAACGACTGTCGCGCCAGCCTACTAAATGGTCCGCTTCCCACTTCTTCCCGCTTCTCTCTTTCTATCGCTATAGCTAGCACTTGATTGGCTACATGGTTTAATTAATTACTAATTACCTGTGCGTTAGGCGGCAAAATGGTACAGGACTTTCCGTCTTAGAATTTCATCCTCTATCTGCCAGTTAGAATGAATGCGTGACGTACAGGACACCCTGTATAAATCTTTATAGAACTATATAATAACGCAATAATAAGAATCGATAAAAGACTCTATTGGCTCTTTTTATAGAATTATGCAGTAAATTAATTACGCGTTTTATTTATTATCACAAGGCTCATGCTTTGTTGTTATTTTGACTACAATCCGTATATTCAAGCGCCTTAACGACTATAATTAAATGTGCTTCAAGGCACAGAAGTAATTTCTGTTTATTGAAAAATTTTAAGATTTAATAAGTGGAAAAAATAATTAATTCCTCAAGATTAAATGCAGTAATGAAAGATTAAATGAACTTTATAAAAGCCTGATAAACGAATCATCTTTCATTAGTTTATAGTCATCTAAGAGTGTTTATTGAACAAATAATGAAGTGAAAATTAGGTATACAGTTGATAAGCTATTATATTTTTTTATATTATTTATAAAGGAAATGAACTTATCGATTTTATTAACAATGAAAGCTTATTTCAAATACGTCAATATCAATGATGTGTTATCATTTCTGAACTGAAAGAAAAAACAACCTGATCCCCATTAGACACCTTCAGTTCAATGCGTAGGAGGAATCGGCAAAGGCCAAAATTCAATAACTGGAAGACGAAAATAAAATATAAAAAATATCCAATACATTCAAATGATTGTAAAGTCACCACTAAAATGATCTCAAAGAATCATTCTATATATAGTTCATCCAAAGATCAATAGAATAATGGCTTTCAGAATTTGAAAGCTCAAGTTCGAGTTCGATCTAGAAACTCAAAGCGTACGATGAAAACAACAAAAATCTAGGTCTTTTAAAATCTTTAGACCAGCTATTGAAAAATCATCTGTGCCAGTTTTGCTTAAAATCAATACAGCTGATTTTGTTCCTATTACATAAGACTCTGAATTGCGGATATTCCTTCAAAAAGCTCATATACTAAAGATATTTTCTTGTTTTTTGAACTAGTTACATCTTCGCGAAAGTATCAATTGCCACGTTTAAATCCACATTTTGTCATTTCTTACTTTCAACAGCCATTATAATATCCCTATAATCAGGGGGTGGGACAACCGCCCTAACCTATCTCTCCTAAATAACGGCCCCCAATCTGCCCTTATACCGGGCTGAAATTTTAAATGTTTCGAATCTTATGAAACTTCTATTAGTTGACTAGAAATTCGAAATATATTCCAAGAATTTATAGGTGGCGCCCTAGAAAACATTTTAGCAAAATTAGAACCTCGTAGCTCTTTTGGAAATTGCTCAAAAAACGATCGTTTTGGGTAATGTTTCAATTTTCGAAAACGACTCAGAATGACTCAAGGATCTTCCTGTATTGATTTTTTCGTTTTTTTTCATTTTATCGAAAAACATCTAGAAATGTAATGGAGAAAAACGAAACAAATCAGTGTTAAGAGGGTCTCCGAGTCATTCTTAATCGGTTTACATGTAAACCTCATTTTTGAAAATTGCGACATTTTTAACCAACTTCAAAACGACCTACGAGGTTCTACTTTTGCTAAAATGTTCACTAGGAACCCTCCTATAAATCCTTGAAATATTTTTCGAATCGCTCGTCAACTAACAGGAGTTTCCCGAGAATCGCCAGATTCAAATTTTCGGCCCCGTATAGGGGTTTCCAGTGAAACGCCCTATATTATATTGGTTTCAAAAATTATATTACCTTGAAAGACTATTGAATTTAAATAAATTTAAAACAATTAAACACACATTTTCAATTTAATATAAATATTATTAGTTTAATATTTATAAAACAAACATTTATTTTGATTAATTGTTACGTCAATTATCAAAACTAATTGAATATAAAAATACTCCACGATAACAGACGCTTATTAAATTATGTTTCAATTATGTTTGTTTATTTAAAAAAAAAACAATCCTATCATCAAATTAATATCTGATTAATACACTATTGTAATTAAAATGAATAATTTCATCAAAATGGCAAGAAGCCGATCAATTCTTAGACATAATGACACAAATCCATAGAAGCGCCTTTCATTCCCTGAAGAATAGAGGAACATAAACCCTCGCCGAAAACGTCTGTAATCCAATTAGATGTAAAGTACTTAGAAATAATAATAATAGTTGAAATAAAAATAAAGTTCTACCAGAATATTTTATTTAGGAACAAACGACTAAATCGATAGAAATAACAAAAAGTTTACAATTGATTAATTTCGGTTATTTCATAAAAGAAAATTGGATCGTAATAATTCAAGCGAATGAATTTTCCTTCGTTAAATTTTCACAATAATCAAGCAAACGTCTTATTTTGTTTAAAACAACAGTAAGTTTTTCTTTCCATCATTTAAAATAATAGAAAAAAATTATGAAAAAAAAATCTAAAATAAATCACGCTACCCGTAAAAATATTGATAAAGGGTTTAATATTCTCTAATTAGGTCATATATAACTACCCCCGATCGTTCATAGATAAAATTTACTATATTAGTTTTATTAACTAAATTACGTATATTTTATATAAATTTAAACAGATGTAATTAGCGGTTATACGACTAAATTAATAAACGCGTGATATAAACATTTCCCTTAATTGCAGTTAAATAAAATTATCGGATAATTATCGTCAAATATTCTGGATTCTTCACATTCACGTGACCTATTTTTGCGCTACCTTGACACATATAATAATCAAAATTTTATGTTTTATTATTTTATGGTAATTTTAATGTAATTTACACAAGAAAATATGCATAAATGATAGAGATTTTAAATAAAATTTCTGGTATCATTGAAATGTATGTGGATATTGGGGGTTGTTAATTAAACTACCAAAAAATAAACGTGATCGATAATTCGTTTAAAAATGAGGCATTTTTTATTTGTACAATTATTAATGTATAAATGTGAGGTTTATTGAAAACTTATGTAAGCTAGAATTCTCTAGATAGGGGTGACAATATCAAAAAAGGTTGATTTTTAAAAAGCTTATATATATATCAAATTTAAAAAATCTATATCCATACGTACCAAAGAAAATGAATAAAATTTCTTCTATAAATCCAATATGAATGTCACACTTGTTTCTTTTATAATTATAATTAATCAACTATGATTATTTATAAATGTTAAAAATATAAAATACATTCACCAATGTGCTGAGAAGTAAAATAACACAAAAATATCGACTTCAAGCATTGAATAGATGGTGCGCAACAATACAGCGCACATATCGATAATACCCCCTACGAGGGTTAAGACAACACCGACGCATTAGGGGTGAAAAAGAAAATTAAAGATGATACCGGGAAAAATTAAAAAAAAAACTAATCAAGAAGAATCATTAGACATCGAATTATAACACAAAAAAAATGTCGGTAGGATGTCTTTTTAGATAGTCGACCACCTACATGATGGGTTTTTTGGTGGAGATAGGGATACAAGTGCAATGTTCGTTAACAAAACTGTAAACGACATTGATATGGTAATAGAAAAACAATAATCGCGCCTACAAACGCCTACACATACTCCCGACAAGCGTTTGAACTATGATTTATGCAAATTTGCTGCACTTTATCAGTGAAATTCATCATATCTCTATATATAGGCTGTTTTTTCACTTCTAAAAGTGGTCAATTCTTATGAAGCTCCTACTAATCGGCGAACGATTCGAAAAATAATTCAAAGATTTGTAGGGAGCGCCTTGGAGACCATTTTGGTGAAATTAGAACCTTGTATCTCATTTCGAAGTTGGTCAAGAAACGATCGTTTTGGACAATGTCGCAATTTTCAAAAACGAACACACGCAAAACGACTGAGAATGACTCGTAACTCGTAACCTCCTAACAGTGATTTTTTTTCGTTTTTCTTCATTGCATTCTAGAGAAAATGCGAAACATTGCCACCTGTTCCAGAATACAATGAAAAAAAGCGAAGAATCTTCGAGTCACTCTAAGTCATTTTAAATGTATCGAAAGTTTTTGAAAATTATGACAACAAGTGTTTTTTTCACCAATTTCCAAATGAGCTACGAGGTCCTAATTTTGCTAAAATGGTCTCCATGGGCTTACTACAAATCCTTGAAATATTTTTCGAATCGCTCTCCAACTAGTAGCGATTAGATAAGAACTTACCACTTTAAAAGAAGAGATTCTTTATAAATTCTATTGAAATTGAAAAAAAATGAATAGAGGAAATCACTGTTAAACACTATTTTTCCGAAAAGAAAAGTACACAATAAAACTAAAGATAATTAATGATTGACCGTTTATCGGAAGACGTGTTATAACTGATCTAATAAGATCGTTTCACTAATTATAGACTTTCTTAATGTTCTCTTCTGTGTTTATATACATATACGACAGTTTTATTGCATGATTAGTTAATTAAAAATAGGTCATTACGGTCCTGTACACTGTAAACAAATAGTGGTATTCACTAACTTTTTAGGTACTGGTTACTGCATCCAAACGAGATACTAACAGAGTCACTTTGAGCAGAGCTATCTATCTCACTTTCTACAATTTCATTATATCGCACTGCTGCTTTAAAAGTAGATTCGCCTGAAACTGCCACTAGTTTGCGAGCGATTCGAAAAATATTCCAAGGATTTATAGGAGGGTTCCTAGAGAACATTTTAGCAAAATTTGAACCTTGTACCCCATTTGGAAGTTGGTCAAAAACCGCTCATTTCGGACGATGTTGTGATTTTGAAAAACAAGTTATGCACGTTAAACGACTTAAAATGACTCGGGGATCTTCCCAAGATTGATTTTTTGTTTTTCTCCATTTTATTATGGAACAAGTGGAAATGTCCCACATTTTTGCAATGGAGAAAAACGAAAAAAAATCAATGTTGGGAGGATCTTCGAGTCATTCTTAGAAATGAGCTACAAAGTTGTAGTTTTGCTTAATGTTCTCAAGGGACCCCTCTTTCAAACCTTTGAAATATTTTTCGAATCGCTCACCAACCAATCGCCTACATTTAGATTTTCATCCCTACACTAATTTAGATGTTTACAAGAAAAACAATATGAACATGAAATATGCTCAAATTATTAATTACAATCTACTTTAGTTCGAACCATCATATCTGTAAATTGATATAATTCATTTGTTGAACTTCCAATGATTTTATATTGGACTCAAGTGTGCCGCTCTGATACGATAATTTCAATTATTATCACTTTCCCGCCTACACTATCGAACAGACTTCCGTGCGCTAATTATGAGGGATGTTCAATATTTTTTAGTGAAATTGATAACAGTAAAAATGCATTTGTACTCAATTTCTGTCTTGTCATTCTAATGTGGCCCTGTTTCCAATATTTAAGGGTGGTTAATTTGAGTGTTCAGTGCGTTGATGAACTTGCTCTTTGTTAATCAAAATTAATAAGAATTTCGTAAAACGCTATACGAATATTGTATAAATAAATAATAGACTTTCTCAAAAACATTTCACTGTTGTATAATTATTGTTATTTCGTAAAATATTATAAATTTAGTTTCTAATTGTGTGTTTTATAAACAATGATTTAAATAAATAAATAGAAATTTTTCGTTACCATTGTTTAACAACGATGATAACATTAAGGATTATAAGATGTGAATTGTAATAAAAAGTAGGAGCACTCGAATAAATCTGTGATTATTTCATAGAATTGCCCTATTAATAAAAATCGTTCATTTCTATCAATGCTATACGTTGAACATGTGTCTGTTTACTACACATTGATACAGATCTGCGTAACTAAACAAAAAAAAAACTGCATATTTTCAATGAAAAATACATCATTTCTTAGACTTACCAAAAAATGAACTTGAACTTTCTTTTACGTTTTGTTTTGCAATACGTAAACAACTTTTTCCACTATATGTTTGCGCTTAAAATATCTTGGCAACGATTTAAAAACACCTTACATCAAGTTCAACGATATAAATTTTGCTGAATGAATGATTTAACGAATCAAGATACAACTTACGGTTACCTATCCTATAAATCAACTAGTCGAATCTGTCAAATTGAAAAACAACTGATTGCAGTTTGGCTTGTCGCTGATAGATGACGCCACAATTCGATAATGAACTCAATATTTATTGTTGAATATTATAGTTTAAAAGAATTTAACAGCATTTATTTTTATTACAAATTCTTAACAAAAGCAATAATCGTCTTTTAAGTTATTACAAATGAATTTAATATTTTTTTTATAATTGTGACTTTAGATACTTTCGGTGTGACGTTAGATACAATTATACCGCAATTTAATTTCTGAAACTGGGTTAGCGCAGTTATCTTCTTCTAACTGCCGTCATTTGTATTATTGATCTTTGTCACATTATAATTGTAGCAATGACAGGGAAGTAGATAGACCGCTAATATGAGTAAAAATTGTAGCCACTATGCGCGGGCATCTTGAACATATAATAGCATCGACATTTAACACTCAAATTCAACTTTGACGCGCGCCAAAGTCCGTTAAATTGAAGAACAGACTGCGATAAATCATTAGTTAAGGAGAGAAAGAGAAACTCTCAAATTCTCTTCGACCCGGTTACAATAAATCCAATAAGAATCAGCACATCAGCAGTCTAATATACTCATCTATATCTATGTCATTGAATAGTAGATTTGAAATTCTAAAGGCGGTCCCAGATTACACCAGAAGCGTAGCAAAAGGGTGGCGAGCGGCGCTACAACCCCAGACGCTTGGCTCTGTGATTATCCTTTAGTTTGTCAAAAAGGAGCAATTCATACAATTTTAGTACATTTTAGAAACAAGGTCTCCACTTATAGTCAAAGTTTTCTTGCATTTTCTTCTTAAATTATCAAATTCGAACACGTTTGATCGCTTTTTGGGAGTATTTTAGAGTAATTTTTGATTTTTATCCTAACTCATCAGTTTTTTTGGCAAATTTTACTATTAGAAAGGAGGATAATTTCTTAAAGTTTAGTCAAAATTAGAAAGTACATTCATTTTTTTACACGATAAATACGTTCCTTAGAAAACCGTGCAAAGGAATCGTAAAAAAAAATACATGAGACATATGATAAATTTGGGGATATGTTCCATAACTTTAAAAAATCGTGCCAAAAAGGTAATAACAATTCGTTTTTATTACAAAAACAAAACTGGGTACCGGGGGATTCGTGCTAGAACAAGAAATTCGTGTAAAATAGTATATTGGTGAACCGTGTTATTTCAAAATCCTGTAAAGAAGACCGTGTAAAAGAAAGATTTGGGTGTATTTATTCTAGTTTATCATTTTTTTCATAATTTCTGCTCTTAAATCTTCAAAAAAGAGAGATTCAGACAACTGTAGCGCAGAACTTAAAAACAGTGCAATGAAAAAAAACAAATAATTTATCCAAAATTGCCAAAATTGCCTCAAATGCTTAGAAAAAAAATACACAAATTGGATAGAGAACATGAATATTTCCACTATCTGTACATACCAACCTGGCGCCTTTTAAATTCCTAGATTTTAACGGGTACAATTAGGGAATTTAGTGTTGTTAGGTTCGTGTCAAGATTCAACTACCTTCGTGGACCGTGTATATAATTAACGCACGCGCAAGACAAAGAAATGTTTACGGACTACAATACAAACATAAACAAGTCTTGATCAACAACATAATTAAGCCAAATATAGTTCCGAACTGATAATTTACTAATTGGAGATATGCCACTCGATAATTGAAAATTGTAGGGTCTCAGGTATCACACGTTAAATTGAGAATCAAGGTAATTAGAAAATTACAGCTTATTTGGCCGTGTAATAGGGATGTTAGACCCCAATTTTGTGGAATCTGGAATCCTCTAGGGTTTATTACGCTTCAATTTGCTGGTTAAATAATATGACAAATACACGCGACATTTGTTGCGCTGTCGTATAGCTAAGCCCTTATTATAAATGAAAGTTTTATGATTTTTTTTTAGGTTGGGACATAAGTTTTGTATATGGTGTTGCATATGGTAATTAAGATTAAATAATTTTCTGTAAAAGGTCAGCAGCTCGTAACGGTCCACGCCTCCCATACACATAAATATCCATTTCTGTGAATTGAATCGATATAAATGTCATTAAAGAGACGTGTAATATGTCATTATAGCGTATATAAACACCCATAAGTCCATGGTATATGCGTACTAGCCAGGGGTTGAGAGTCGCTGTTCTGAGTGATGTTCCCGAATCGTTTTGGTTTGGTTTGGTAACTGTTGGTACGCATGGCCCTAAACAAAGATGCAAATAAAATTCTCGGTATGTTTTGAATGTTTACAACTAGTTTGTATGTTGCGGATCGCATTTCAAACAAGAAAATTTGCAGATTTTGTTTATTTAGAACAATCTAAATATATCTGCGCATGTTTTTAACGGTTTCTTAATGGCTTCTAACCAATTCTATGAAGAAAACTGTTACTTATCTGTTAAATAATAAGCATATTCTGTATGAAGATTAGACCTGTAAATAATGAATTGTTTTCAACTTTTTTTACAGAAATGAGTAGACCACGCTTAAGGTACGAACTATTGCAAAATAATGGTCTTTTGTCTTTTCTCCGTATTTCTCCTATTACGCAGTATAATTTACAATAACAATAATAATAATAAATCCAAGTTTATAGCAGCATAGTGCATTGTACAACGTTGCTAAATTGTCGTTTGTATTTAATTTTAGTTTTGATAGATGGCACTTTCAAAATTTTGGTATTTTTTCGGCAGGCTATTTTGGAATTTTTCTAATGTTGAAAATTACAAAGTTCTAATTTCCGTTTTGTCATTTAGATATTAAGTATGAATAAAGGGCGAGTTGGGTCTGTGCGTGTTTTAGATTTTTCTGTGTAGTTGATTTTTCGGATCTTGATCTAAGTGAAATCCCTTTATTTTTTTTCAATTAAATTTCTGTATTAGGGCTATTTTTTGCGTTATTTCTTTGTTTTGATCGCATCCACATTGTAAGATTTGAGTACGTTAATATTTAAATAGCGCGCGGTTTGCTGCAAAATTTACAGTGTTGTCAAATGCGTTATTATAATTCACTTTTTCATTCTATAAAAATAAAACGAAAAATGAATGTGAAATCCCCATTTTTTTTCTACGGAACGCATATAAACAAGCGTCTTTAACGATATTTTTATAGATATTTATTTAATTCGGGACTCTTTATTTCTGCCAACAGGCCATTTGAAATTTCATTACGGTAGGATAAACTATTAGGAATTGCTGGTTATTGAACGTTTATTGAAAGTCCTGTTGTGTTGAACGTAAGGTTATGTCAACCCAAGAGTGGGCAAAGGTACAGTTGTTTGGTTATCGTAGTCGTTTGTACGTTGTTGGTATTTATCAAAATGCAATGATTTCTATTTACTTTCATTAATAAAAACTTGGTTGAAATTATAGTTGCACGATCTCAAACTACAGTATCTTAGAATCATGGTAGCTATGCATTATATGTCAAATTATCGTAGTCTTTTGTTATTTTTTTATTGTTGTTTAAACAATATGTAGTTGTTTATTGTTTTTATTATAGATGAATAACATTAAAAAAATGTAATAAATGATTAGATTTTTTTCTTATTAATTTTAATTACAGTGTGAGATATGTCAGGGTTAGGCACAACGGCACCCTCGTCAGCTGATGCCTGTCTTAGTATCGTTCACAGTCTTATGTGTCATAGACAAGGGGGTGAAAGTGAAGGTTTCGCCAAACGTGCTATTGAATCATTAGTTAAAAAACTGAAAGAGAAACGTGACGAATTAGATTCCTTAATTACAGCAATTACAACTAGTGGTGCACATCCTAGTAAATGTGTTACAATACAACGCACATTAGATGGACGTCTTCAGGTATATTAGAAAACATTTATTATATTGATTAATATATTTCGTTATTATAATTATTATTTGATTGTTCTAAGGTTGCAGGACGAAAAGGTTTTCCACATGTAATCTATGCGAGAATTTGGCGTTGGCCTGATTTGCATAAAAATGAATTAAAACACGTTAAATATTGTCAATTCGCGTTCGATTTGAAATGCGATTCAGTATGTGTTAATCCTTATCATTATGAGCGCGTTGTATCACCAGGAATTGATTTATCTGGTTTAACATTACAATCAAATACACCACGTTTAGTAAAAGATGAATATAGCGTCCCTGGCGCCAGTATGGATGTAGATGGTGATATGAACATGGCTGTATCGCAAACGGTACAACATCATCCCCCACAACAAAATTTCACATTAACTACACTTCAATCCTCATCAACAAGTACGTATTTATTATAAATAAGAACAAACCGAGAAAGAAAAATGAACAGTAAACATAAACAAGAAATGTGCCACAATCACGTAGTTATTCGTTGTTGTTTTTTTTGTTTCAATTTATATTATTTTAAAGATAAATGTTGCAAGTATTTTTATTTTCAATTATTTGTTTTTAGTTTAGTGTATATTTTTAGTTATGCATGTTACGTTTCGTTCTTATGGTAGGTGAACAGGGATTATATAATTCGACAAACAGACAAGTAATGGGACCTCCTACAGTACCTAAAGTTGAAGGTGGAGTTGACGCATGTACAAGATCTAATTGGTTATCACATGTTCATTTATCTCATCGTAAGATTTTTTTCTTTTTTAAACTTTTTATTTAATCTTTATTTGTTTATATTATAATCGTTAGTTGTGAATTAGCAGTAGATAATTGACAAAATTGCTCAATTCCTACAAATCTTATAATTCTATATTATATATTTACAGGTCAAAATCAGGTGTCTCCAAATACTCTCAATAATCAACCACAACAACCTACAGCAAATTCAAATACACCCCTACATGTAGCTTCACAAAGTCCAACAACAGTGGTAGCCAATAATAGTGTACCTGGCAACCAACCGGCTTCTACTATGGGCCAAACATTTACAGGAACAGGTGGTACATGGACAGGTTCGAATACTTTAACTTATACACAATCAATGCAGCCGCCAGACAATCGAACTCATCATTCCACATACTGTATGTTGTAAGTCTAAATAAAGATTTTTTGTATTTTTATTAAAAAACTTACAGGGAATCATAATTCTTCAAATCAACTCGGTAATGAGGTTATATCTGGTTTATTATCAACACAACCGGCACCAGAATATTGGTGTTCAGTTGCATATTTTGAACTTGATACACAAGTTGGAGAAACATTTAAAGTACCATCAAGTTGTCCGAATGTTACAATTGACGGTTATGTTGATCCATCTGGTGGTAATCGTTTTTGTTTAGGTGCACTAAGTAATGTACACAGAACAGATCAAAGTGAAAGAGCTAGATTGCATATTGGTAAAGGTGTACAACTTGATTTACGTGGTGAAGGCGACGTATGGCTAAGGTGTTTAAGTGATCATTCAGTTTTTGTTCAGAGTTATTATTTAGACCGTGAGGCTGGCCGGCAACCTGGTGATGCAGTCCATAAAATCTATCCATCTGCTTATATAAAAGCAAGTTTTCATTTACAGAAAATATTCGTTTTATTTAATAATTATCAATTATTGAATAGGTATTTGATTTGAGACAATGCCATCATCAAATGCAAACTCAAGCAGCTACAGCTCAGGCAGCGGCTGCTGCACAGGCTGCTGCTGTAGCAGGTCACATTCCTGGGCCACATTCAGTTGGTGGAATCGCTCCTGCAATTAGTAATTTAATTAAAAAAATACAGGGTGTCTCATCTTGGTATCCCCTAGCGTTTTTTGGTTGTTTATGAAAATACCAAAACTAGCGAGGTGTTGCAGGGTAACATCCAAAGAATATTTAAGTAATAGGTAACAAGAATACCCGCGTAGCAAGTTGGTAAATGTGAGAAATCTAAATTCTTTTTTGAAATTTTCACTAGATTGTTTTGTAGACACTTTGTTAAAATGTTCTGTGAAGCCTGCATATGATCATGACATTTTCATTTCTTCATTATTTT